>JAQIWN010000449.1:0-33592 GCA_034699025.1 Entomobrya cf. arborea Gr-Col-00668 | reverse complement strand
CCAAGTGACCCACATGCCAAATTTGGGCGAAATCGGTCAATGCGTTCTTGAGTTATCGTGCTGACAGACAGACAGACGGACGGACAGACAGACAAACATGATAAAGTCAATACTTGCTGACGCTTCGCTTTCAGCTACGTAAAAATGCTGCATTTTTCAGAAATCACTTCATACGTAATGAAATATCATCACCTTTTTGGTTTATCCTTATCATAAATCAGTGCATAAAAAACTGCAAGTACGCAAGTAACGTATGTAACCCCTGCTTGGCAAGTGGCGACGATCACAGGTAGGTGCTAATTGATTCTTCACACCATGCGTCAAAATTGTCTGTGCGTTTTACGAACTGATCTACCACTCTACATAAACATAACTCCATTGTATTGTCCGCTTTCGTCAAATGTTTTTTTTTTCTTTTCATGTTACCATTATGCGTACACTAAATATGTATTTTTCTTCGCAAAAAACTGTTACTGGTGCATGTATGATGTAAATAGTTTTTTTTCTATTTACAAATCATACAATTTACCTACGTGTAGGTCAGGTAGAGTTGCAATTGGCAAGGTGTGTCCATCGTGATGTTTTTATTACGTTGATGCTGTATTTGCCCGTTTCCAGTAGCTGTCATACGAGTACGCAAGAACTCAAAACGTACGCACATCATACATAATTACTACACACGTATTATCGCCCTAATTTGCAGTACAAATATTGATATTGAGTAAAGAAAATGTGCGTTATCATTGTGCATTGACATTGCAAGGTTCGAAGTGGCGCTGCGTTTTTTTTTGCATGCTTTGTTGCATAACAACAAACAAAAGGAAGATAACCTTTTGTGTATCATATATGTACCATGCATATTAATGTACATTGTGTGTACTGTGTACTTTTAAAGGTCGTGAACACTGACGATGAGTGAGAACGAGACTCTCGCTATTCAATCTAATCATATATACGTGCACATTTACACGTACCTAGCTTAATTGTTGGACGCTTTTTAAAGGGTAATTATTTTAAAAGTTTTATTTACTTATTATGCATATTCGATAATTGCCAGAAAGAGGAACTATAAGTATTTATCTACTCACGGATCTTAGGAGGTACATGGTGATGTTGATGATGATTCTCACAGTTCATCAGAGTGATATGATATGAGCGTGCCAGGCAAATTGAGAGAGATGATGTTGCTATATTGAATACGCTGCTGCTAAAAACTCATTCCATACTCCACACTATATACATTTCTTGTAAACCTAGCCGGTTTGGATATTATAGAGCATGTATTGACGTCTGACTGAAATGAGGGTCGCAGAAGCCATTTCATGATGTAATACTTAGTTTCCATTTTCCTGCTTAATTAGACATGATCGGAACGAGAAATTTGAGCAGGTGGAGTAGTGAAACAAAGAACTCAAGATAAATGCTTATATTTTTACCATTTACATTTTGATTTGGTACACTGTACATGCAGTTCAAGCTTTCTATATTTCATGTCGAGCAGTAAATGTAATAGCTATATAGCTATTTACTTACCGGTCTTATACTTTGTATTGCGGTAGGTTACCTCTCTCTCCCTCGCACAATCAATTTTTTTGACAGCATGCACGATATTTCTCAAGGTTGATGTAATATTGTAACAAGTACCTCAAATTTTCTTTTATTCCCATTCCAATTTCTCAAAGTCATTTTATTGTTGTTGTTTACAAATCTTGTAATTATGATAACCGAGACCGAAGAGTACCTCTTCTCTTTTGTTCTTCTTCCCTGCTGCTGAACGATGAATAGAAACGAATAATGTGCACACACACATAAACATGACATGTTGTACAGAATATTTTGGGGTAGCTCAGTAAGTGTTCGCAATGTCGCAACCAAAAATACTTGATACTGTGTGCTATTTTCCCCTTCTTTGTAAAAATCTTTACGGTATCAGTGTACATGTACATGTTTTTTTTTTTGGCAAACTTTCATGTCCAACCATCTAGTTAGCAAAGCTTACAACGTACCTAACACTGATATCTTCATTGGCTGCTGATCAATGACGCTGGTTATAAATCAATTTCTAATAATTACTCATCGTACTACTCTGCTGATTTTGAAGCCAGCCTTGTTTAGATACATTTTGAATGTTATTCGATCCTTTCTCTCATAAAAAAGAAAAGTTTTAATGAATGAATACCGAAGATTTTTTTTCGTCTGTCTACATTTTTTCCACCAAGTTCTGCGACTACATCCGTTTCCCCGTAAACTATTTATGGATTCACGTTTTGTGTAATATTGGATCCAGTAAATTCATTCATGAGATGCGGTTTGCATCAATATGTGTCTGTTGTTTAAGTTCAGGAGTCTGGTTCTTTCTTATAAAAATCAAATTTTACTATTGCACTTGGGCGGCTCCGTACTTCGTAACTTAATAAGAGTGCTCTGCTATTGCTACATTGGAACATGATATAACCATAAATCGTAAAAAAATATGAAAAAGAAGGTTACATCATTCTTTGTAAATGAATCACAACTTTGTTTCCTGAGAGATAAGCCACCCGCGATTTCATACTTTTGCCACATAGCGCCCATTGATGCGGCCGACAGTTGTCTGTAGTAAAAAATAGTTCATTGTATGAGTCTTACTAATAAAGCATAACAAAGAAAAATAATAATCATCCTTCTTTATTTTATAATAGAGTACTAGATGCTAGGATAGGTTTACGTATACAAGACAACCAAAGTTAGTAAAGATTATTATCATAATCGTGTTAGAAGCTCGCAAATATCGTAGGCATATTTTGGCATTCCACTTCTCGGCAACCAGGTACATTTTTGTAGACAAATCATGCGTTTTGCTATGGAATCTTAGTATTACTCTGTGCAGGTAAGAATGCATAGTAAATGAGATGAATGAAATACTTTCATTTTTTTTACCTCGCTGAAGTCATCAGAAGAAAGTAGTATTGCATTACGTACAAGCAACAAAGATAGAAATCTCTTTGCCACCAACAATTTTATATGCGCTTAATCGTCATCACATCATTCGACCACTAAGCTACTAATGACTTGACAATGACAAAAAAAATCTCAATGCATGCAACAAGAGTCACAGTAAATCAACATTTTAGCCACTGTAAATTTTAGTGCTATGCTACGAAATATTATGTTGTACAAGGTGATAGATTTGATAAGTCGGCTCAGTCACTTTTATCGTGTTCCAGTCAACAATGTTGCATGGGATGAGGCTTCCCATTTAAAAACATATAACTCCGTGGTAATGGTCTGCATGCCGCTCCTGCTTGAGTACAGTGATAATATGATGATGCATCTCATCTACAGTTGCTCCCCACTGCACTCATTTATTCCCATTTCAGTTCAGGCTTTAGGTTGATTTTTATGCATGAATAACAGCAACGAGCAATTCGCAATTTTTTCATATAAAAAGTTGTTAATATAAGGAGGATGATAAACCTTAAGTTTGCCAGGGTAGCTTTTGCTAGTCTTTTAAAATTATTGGCAAGGGTTGTCGTCGGCTTTTTCCTTCGTCGTAGGTGGTTAGGCTGATGCCGCTGTTTTCAAGATTATCGACTGTCTGCCGCTTCGTCACTTCTGTATGCTTTTTTTGCTGGCTGCAAAGATCAAATAATGATTTACCTTATTATTACTAGCGACTACTCTGATGACTATGACTGTTGTTGACGACGACGTGATCAACCTTTCTCTCATAATGCCATAAAAAAGGAGTAAAAATCGAAGAAGATAGTATGCATCATACAAAAATTATATCGTTCACTTGATATAGAGCACATACTTGACAATAATGACGAGCTAGACTTGTGGTGGTGGTGGTATGGTGGTGACGAAACAATGTGATATTCTTGCAATACAAGTAGACGGACGACAGCTCAACGTTGTTTTGTTTGTTTGTTCGTGTCATGCGAAAATTAAGTTTGCCATCACAGCACATGCATGCATTGTTAAATACAAAGTACAAGGAGGTAAGATTGGTTTTCATGTAAATTTCTACATTTATTTATCTACATTCACAATCAGTAATAACATGATAGGTACATAATAACAAGCATATTTTCAAAGTGCTGCTGGTTGTACGTAGCCCAATGCTTAAGACTGCACGAGAGATAGGAAGACAAACGTAAATAATATAATTGCTAGGATTTTTGGATACTTCAAAAAGGTGCAGCGACAGGCAACAATGTTATGCTATGCAGTGTGCGGTCACAACAAACGAGGTGCTGGTATGATATGTTTGAGTGCAACGGTACGTATGATCCTCTTTTCTTGGTTTGTTACCATCTGAATGAAGTGAATTTAGTCCTTCGTATGAACACACACCTGACAAAAGTCTATGTTTTGCCACAATTATGCTCCATGTCAATTGTGCCTGTGAGGCGACCATTTACTAAGAATACAAGCACTATTGACATTATAAAAAAGTACCACTACTATAGTATTACTGGTGGTGGTGGTACTCCACTTGATGATCATGAAGATGTTGATGACGACGTTGATGATGATATATATATTTGGCCATGGTAAAACCCAGCATATTCAGTACATTTACCTAGATTAAGCAGTACTGGTGGTAATGATTACATCCAATTTTTTTTTCTCCTCAGAAACATCTTCGTACCTCTCGCATAGTATCATTCTGCCATCATCATCATAATCATAATCTCTTGTCTTTTAAAATCCCTACCGCAACGTCGTTCACACATGAATCGTGGCTGAGCAATATAAAAACTAGAACATATATTTTAAGTTTTAAATGTGATATGATGACAGCAATCTGAATCGGTGTTAGGCATCAGTCAGTGGTTGAATGAGTTTACCCACCTGTTGAATGACTAACTCTGTGATGAGATACTACAGCCATTTATCATATTCAATCATTAATTTTTATTTTTGAAATGGCACTTTTTTTGGGATGTGGTCATTCCATTGAAAAAGTTGATGAATGAATTGCGCATACGAAACTACCTGAAATTTAAAGGGCAAATTCCAGTGTACAAGTTACTATAATAAAGGAGTGACTTTACAATTATCGTTTACAAATTTTTACATGTTTGATTACCCTGCCCTCAGATTTAATTTTTTAAGCCCTGAATACATATTACAAAGAACATCTGCCGCATCACCAAAAACAAAATCTACCTTATCTTATGGTTTTGCATTATAGATGTAAAATGTATGCATGTTCGTTCACTAAAACTTAGAATAAATAAAAGTACTACGTCAATTTGAGTTTTCAATCACATGATATCATAATTATTGAGTTAGTTACTCCACTACACGAAAAATGGCTAACTTAGCCCATTTCCTTGCTATATGACATGGGTAATTACTGATATTTTTACGGTAAACTGACCCGATAATAAAATTGCAAGAGTGTCATGCTAAAATAATCGGAAAAGGAAATGAGTAAGAATCGTGGTGTGAACCTTAATAAAACGAATGTAGTATAATTAATAGGAAAAGACAATGCCAAAATCAACGAGTTTAGCTTTCCTCACACTTTCTCTTTATGCGCAACACAACAGGTTCAAGATGATGATGATTGGTGTAACAGAGATGTTTTTGCTTTCTGGATAATTGGGGATGTGCGGAACAAGTGACATGAAGTAAATAGGAATCGTCATACTAAACTATGTTTTTTATGTAACTGAGGAAAGGGGGAAAATAGAATATCCTTTACCATAGCTTACAAGATAATTGTTCGTGTCTGTCGTTTTTTCTTTACACATGTCATGCCTTATGCTTTCTTACACTTATTCATGGCAAAAAATGTGTGTAGGCAGGAAGGAAATGATAGGAGTAATCTATATTGGAAATAGATCAGGAAAAGCAACATCCGAGCAAAAAAAATGACTAGTGACATAACAAAGTTACAATGGAGAGAAGATTTTGTAAAAAGTTAGATTCAGAATATAGTGCAGATGTCATGTAATTAGTAGAAAATTCATGAAGATGCAAATCCCATAAAACAATTACACAAGGATTTCCCCCAGTTTCTGTCTTCTGTCGCCAATTTTTTCAAAAATTAGCAAAAAAAATATACAAATTCCACTGTGCATGGTTTTATAAATGAACATGTTACTTTGTATGTGACACCATGATACTGTCGTCATTTTCATTTTTCAGTCGTGATATCATTTATCGTTTAAAGTGTTGTAGTAAAAAAAAATCAAGTGCTATACAGCACTAATGCATGACGTGCAAACGCATATTTTCAAACGGTCTGGGACTTCCGTACAAAACGTAATTGAGGTGTAGAGGATGAGACAATTATGTCCAGGAAAACATTTTTTTGCTACCCATTCTACCTGTCTTGTCTTGTCCAGCTATTTGAGTTTCTTTAGTTAATTGCAATTTGCAGCTATGTTTTGTCATATATGGCACATTTGTACATACGGTCTCATTTTCATGACGGTCAAAACGACCAAGTACGCAAATTGAAGTGTGTATCTCTGTGAATGAAAGCAAATAAAGATCATCATCATTATTATTATGAAAGGATTTTTCATTTCTTCATATTTGACTATTTTAATTCTAAAAACAAATATTGACACCTTTTTTTGTGTAAAGCAAGCAAATCTGTGGGGAATGCCGACTCTGCCACCATATTTTGTCGTTTTAATCACTTGTTATACTTTTCAGTAAGATACGAAATAGACTAGCTCATTTGCCACTTTTTTGCGTTGACTTACGTCTTCTTCACTTTCTTTTCGGTTGAACACGAAAGAACGCATAAATGTTTGTGTATATATGCTGTATAAAGTACGACGTCACGTCATTGCACTGTACTGAGAAAATGAATGAATGAACCGTGAAGTCATGACGATGATGATGATTGACTGTGGTGTGGCGGTGGTAGTGGTGATGATGATGTCATGTGTTTCTATTCTTTTGCCGGCTGAGTTCTTCTAGCGTGGTTTGATAAGCTATAACTATATGATATACTACTGCTCCTTTATAGGCAGCGTGCATGTTGTGTAGTAATGTTTCATAATAAACACCATCATCATAATTTTTGTTTTTCTTGGAGTAAACTTCTGGGTTGAGGCTGGTCGGTCCGACCGGCTGTGAGTGACTGACTTGTCTTGTTTATCACGATGTAAAGGGAGACGCAAGAGTCAGGCCGGGAGAGTTACCAGAAAAGAAGGGGTTTTTCATACTCATTCTTGATAATAATAGCAACAAAGAGCGGCGAGAAGTGGCTTGAAATAAAAATCGTGGGCCAGAAAATGAGTCCAGCTATAATTACTGAGTAGTATGAGTTCTAATAAAAGGTGAATGATGATTAGACCGGGTTACTTCTTGTGATTCCTTTTTTAATCTATACTGAAAAACATTGATCATTTTTGAAATTTTGAGGAATATCGTGTGTAACACAATTCTAGATAATATGCGTACCTAATATGCGTTTTTAATGAATGAATGATGTATTTGATGCTTCGAAAATTATGGACATTAGACTTACATGTGGTATTTCAAATATGTACATTACATGTATGAATTGCTCTACAAATAAGTATTATGAATTAATGAGCTGGCAATAGGTCAATTCTACCAAATTACCAATTACATCCCGGTTTTAAAAGCCACAATGCTTACTATTCTTGTTGCAAACCACAGCTTTGACACAATTTTGACAGTTTGCAAACATTCATGTCAACTGACGTTCATTCAACAAATATTTTTGACTTTGTAAAGTCTGCTGTCATGTTTGAGTTTTCTTACTCATATGCATCGGAATGATGGTTGTACTATAGCTATGTATCAATAGGAAAAAACCTCTAGAAGGGACTCCTCAAATATTTCCATGAGTATTCTCATTTTTTTTCCCATGTGTTACAGTGGCCTTTTAAGAACCTATTACACCAGTTGTAAAATGGAATAATCGCGGTTAAGTACGCATGAACATTGGAAACAATTAGAACGTCTTTTTACGTTCTGTGGAGTCAACCGGTCCACTATGAGTTGGTTATGCTTTGAATTTTTTTCGTCTGGTCTTTCTTACTTTACGTTGTTGCACATTGATACAACAACCATTACCTGTATTATCGTCAAAGCAGTGTGTACGTATCTACTTGTTTGTTGAGTGTGTGGTGCATGTGGCCAGTCAAGGAGCAAGTAGCAAGTAAGCATGCTGACAGGTAAGCATGCCGCTTCTCTTGCACACCTTTGTATTTGACTTGGTGTATGCATACGTATTTTGATTACAATAGTAAGACTTTGTATGTGATGATGCCACTTGCTTGCTTACCTGTGTGACGAACATCTAACTATTTACCAAAAAAAAGTATATACCTTTTATTAAAGTATATGGCAGATAATGGTAGTTGCAAGCAATAAGTATACAGGTGAGAAAGTCGGATACGGATGTATAAAGCAAAACTTCATGAATTTTGGGACTCATTCATTTATAAACCCAAGTCAGTCAAGACCCAGAGATCAGTATAGATTTCAGAAGTCTACAAGTCAAATCACTCGAGAGAGAAAAAAAATGTGTCCAAACCTAGAACGTTATTAGTCATTCACCTTTGCATACACACTCAGAGAGTACGTTATGTTTTTACTTTGTGCGTGCAAAAAGTTTACTACAATAAATTCCTCCAGTACATCATCATTTTTATCAACGTAACTATTAATAACATCATTACGCTTCAAGTGCAATCGTCATAACATAAAAACCACTACTGCGACAACAAAGTACAACGAGATAGTATTCTGCAAATTGTTAGCATTGTACATAATCGAGTTGTATATTTAAATCTTTGTTTCACCCTTCTCCTCTCACCATTCCAGCTTCAACAGAGCAAACACCAACAGCACAAAGTCAACTGCTCCAGAGAGATTTTATTTTTTGACATTGAGTTACATCTGTCACATAAGTACATAAGTATACTAAGCAAAGCGTAATATATATTTTTTATTCAATCAACTACATTAGTCATCATAAGAAAAGAGTACAAGTGTCCGATAATTTATACACATTATCTAAATACTACAAGCATATGGTGAAAATTTTGTTTTTTATAATTTTTGACGGGAATAAGTGATTGTTCTTTTAAATACAGTAACCAATTTCGACACAGTGATTTCGATGTATACTTAATCATAACTGAATTTTGCATTTTTAATGACAAGTTCACAATTATATCATTCCAAAACAACTGTTTAAAGTAAAGTGGCAAAGTTTCCAAAAAAATCGAATATCAACACTTTTGATTTGGCGTGTTTGCAATTATTGATTGCCAAAAGTCTCAAATTTCCCAAAATATACCATTCAGTTCACAATGACAGCAACAAGAGTAGCAACAGCAACGGAATACTGTGGGAATTGTAGCAACAACACAGAAATTTGTCCGTATTGTCGATCATTTCGTGGGGTATTTCACGAAACATATAGAAAGTTCAAAACGTGTTCGCCACAACTTCAACAATCCACTCATCATAAAAACACCAACAGTAAAATGTCTGATAATAGCACCCTCAGTTATTCTAATACAAATAGTCACTTACAAAAATCCCTACAAGAAACTGTAGGATACTTAAAATCATCTTCTGCTGAGGTTTGCCGGTGTGCCAAAAACACTAGGATTCCTTCTTCCTCCACAACAACAAACTACACTAGAGCAACTTATTGCTCGTCCACAGATGGTAAAGAATCAAACATCATTATATTTTGCATAATTTACATAGTTACAAGTATAGATAATCGGTTAATTGGTAATATTAAGAAGGAGAAAAAAGTCAAAAGCCAAACGTCTTACTGTTTAATAAGAAGACATCTTTGCTTTTCCAATTTTCATGAAATTCATGATGATTCATACCTTGATTCTTACTACGCAAGCAAGCGTGAAGTTGCCAAGCTGAGTTGAGCTGAAGCAAAGATGAGGCAGTAGCGCAAGGCAAGCCTTGCTATGCTACTAAGCTGTGGTCTTTGTCAAGCGAATCTCTCAAGTTACCCCATCTCCACCACGATCATCGTCTTGGTCTCCATATACTACTTTTGCAGTATCTGGCTCATCCTCTATTTGCGTTTTTACATAATATTGCGTTATCTATTGATTATAATAGTTTTGAAATTCGAATAGGAAATGCAAACTTTTTGTCTTCACGTTTTGTCTTGTTCGGAAAGTTTTACTGCAGTGTGTGCATTTAAAAAAATATGCAAATTAAAATTTCCAGTCATGATAAAATCCATGTCTAAACAAATTTTACAGGTTGGAGAGCAGTTCACCTAGTAATCCTTGGGATTCTTGTACTCCTGCCCACGTCCACAATGTCGAGTCCTGTAAACCATAGTCAGAGGTCAGGGAGCCCTCACTCCTCTGGCCATCGTAGTCATCATGATAAACCCATGAAATGGATCAATCCATGCAGAATTCCTAAGCATCTTCCTACGCAACCTTCGGAAATTCAAATGCCAACCCAATCAGATGAGGAAATCTTTCAAAATATCGTTACTCAGGCTAAGAAGGCGGAAGTTCAGGCGAGGCAATTCTTCAACGAATTTGTAAGTATTTTTAATTTTCATCTCTTTTCATTTATTTCCTTTCTTCCGTTCATCATCACCTTCATCATAGTTTAAGCCCGTTTAAAAAAGTACTATAATAGAATAGACAAAGATTCATGTTAATTGGTTTCATTGTATGATCACCATGGTTGGCATTGGTGAAAAACTCTGCTGGTATTGGTTGTTGTGCACCCGCAAGCAAAACTGGCCATCTATTCATGCATATTTTTAGTAGCCCGACAAGAACGGTTATACAGACAGGGAGAAGGAGAAAGAATAAAGAAAAAAATCAAGTTAAAAGAATAACTTCTTTTTACACGAAACTAGTACTTTATATAGTTTAAAATGTGGTAATGATAATAGGACAGGAGTTGGGAGTTCGTTGTGCAAGCAGTCAGGGAACCAACAACTAAAAAAATCTTTATGTCAGATGATATTAGAAAATTTAAAATGCATATTTTCATACAAACTTCAATTCAAACTTGCTACTAGTCAGTTATTTGGGAAAGACCACATCATTAAAACACACACATATAAACTGAGAGAACATTTTAAACTAGTGCCTGCAGCGTTAATCAGGTTTTCATCAACTGACTTTTCAGCCTGAGATTACTATGAACTATAATAGTAATAATGAAGGAGAGACAGATATAAAATGAAATACGCCATCATCACCAAAATTGAAAAATGGTTGTCAAATAAGGATACTTATTTTATTGTGCGTAGAAACTAAAGAAAAAAAATAATAAAAACTTAAACGACTATAGAAAATCAACAGGTAGAAAAGGGCTACTTCCATCATCGTCATCATTAATGTTTGCATCATCTAATGAAGAAGATGGTTTTTTTATTCTTTGACTTGCAATCTTTTAACTTTGTACATCATGCTTACTGTAAAGATACAATCAGTCAGACAAGTCGGTAGAATCAAAAAATAAAAATGGACGCCGCAACTTAAAAAGAGAGAGGTGGTCCGAAGAGAAAGATTAATACTATTGCTAAGATTTTTATTGGAACAAAGAAGTAACACAATCTACATCATCCAACTCAGTGCTAACATTTTTTTATCATCACGAGATGAAAAAATGATGACAATGGTTTATAATATGATCATCATCAGACCTCAATTTGTTGAGTCTTACTAGTTGTTACCTTTCACGTAATATATTTCAGTACTGATAGTGCAATAGACTTGAATGTAATCAAAAAACTATACAAATTTTCGTTAAAATTTTAACTCAGAGAGATCACGACATTTATGTTTGCAATGTTCTTTTTATAATTCATTTGGTTATTGCGAGAACGTATTTGGGGGAAAATTAGGATATAAGTAATTAATCCGTTTTCTATTATTTGAGCTTTGCACGCATGCTAATGTCATTGTTTTGGCTAATTGTAAGGCTATAAAATGGTTATTAATTCTTTAGATTTTCTCATAAAAGTAAATTTGCTAATTTTGGAAAGCATTCTACAAACATTTCAGTAATCGTTGATTCAATTTTGTAGATAATACCTTATATGATAAACTATTATATAAAATGTGCCGTTTCGTCTCGCACAAGAAATTTCCGAGAAACCATTTTATTATAATATCATCATGTCATGCTGAACATGATTGTAGTAGCTCATAATAGCATGACATTTGAGAGAAAATGAAACATTTAACAGATTGCGAATCCTGACAATTAGATTACTTAATAAAAAAATGTATCAGAGAGATCAGTAGATTTTTTTTGCAAAAGGGGGAGAGAAGGGATATCAGGTGAATATTGCACAAGGTGAGGTAGAGAGAAAGCATTCGTGCATGTGTACTCTGTGGAGTGAAAAAATATGATGATGACGACGACCAGTGGGCATCCCTTTAACAATATTATACTTATTATGATAATATGGTTGTTCTCTTTTTATACTATATATTCTGGATGTGTAACCTTTGAGAGGGAGGGTGAAACAAACCATGATACGATGATTATCTCGTTGTGTTAATCTCTGCAGAAAGATAAAGAAAAAAAGATTTTTACGTGGGAAGGCTTCCTGCCATCGATGTTTGCTGCCCTTTTCCACAATCTGCACAGATTTGATTCACTAGTTTTTACTTTATTAAGTTGTACAATGTATCTATGTGTATTACAATTAATAATTACATGGATGTAGTACACATAGAAAAGTCTGAAATGAAGTTAGTTAACTCTTTTTTTACGTGACTGATTCATGTACTAAAGTCGTCGCCATCATCATATAAAATTACTACACCATATTATATGGAGGCCATCTGCAAACTTACATATTATTTCAGATTCAGACAACATTAATGATAATCGAGGGCAAAAATATTAGCAAAATTGTTTCATAAGGAATTTAAGGTAACAGCACAGCAGGACGAACCTTTTTGCAGGGAGAGATGTAGTAAATCAAAAGAACATAGGATATATATTATAATTATAACTTGTAATAAAAAAGTGCGCATCAATTTAGAACAAACCGTAGTTTGTGATTTTGTTTTTATGTGGTTTGAAATTGTGAGCGAAAAGGGTTTTCTGTTCCCAATAATGTGATCGTTTCATGACCATCATCATATCAAAGAGGAGATCAGCCCATCTGAGAGTAGGGATGCCTCGTATGACGAATTATTTCTACAAGAACAGAGATCTCATGAATAACTGAAAGGTTCCCCTTTTTATCAGTTTTGCAAAATATTTTAGTTTTGAGACAAAAATGATTATCTTGATTAGTTGATGAGATTGACGTTTGACCGAACCCTTGCAAGGGTTTGTTGATGCTGAAGTTTGATAGGACTATGAAAAGGTGGTTATGTGAGCACGACCGGAAGCTAAAATAGAAAAAAAGTAAACTGCTCAGCAAGGGATATCTCATCATGAAGTATCTTTCGGAGCAGTTACTCTTGTTGAATGTGATGTGTCTACTTCATTATTTTACAAAACACAAAAAAATATAAACGACAAGTACCGATCTATTGTTACTTTACTAATAACAATCTTTGACTTAAAAGAAGGAAGAAGGCCCTTGCAAGTCACATGTAGATTGAAAACAGATGAGCCTCCTTTTTCATACTCATCGTCCTCATCATCCACCTCTCCTCATTCTCATTGCCATCGGGTTGAATAATACATTATAATACAAAGATAAATATACCCAAAAAAGAAAGAAAAAAGAAAGAATATATCGTTTTTTCTTCTCCTTTGACTTCTCTCACAAGTAATATTATTATGGACACAAAAAAAGAATAAAAGAAATAGAGGAACGTCTTTTGGCATTTCAAGATATTTGTAATAATAATGAAGTTGCTCATGGGCTGAGAAGGTGGCTGGTGTGAGGTCTCCCAGTGTGTTTGGTCGTCAACGACCAAAAAGTCCAGTACACTTTGGAAAAAATAAAATAGTTATATGATGAGCCGACACAAGCCCTCTTCATCTTCTGCCACCTTCGCAACTATTGGGAAATATGGATACTTGGTCTTTGGTCAAAGCAGAAGTTGTCTTCTGATTGCAGGAAAAAAATATATGTAACTACAGCTAGTAAGAATTTGACTTCTTTTCAAAAAAAGGACTCATTGCTCAGCAGAGAGAAAGGCGAAATTTTTTTTTGAAGTTTTCCATCTGTAATTTGTAACCATGAGCCGCTAAACGTTTTCTTGTTGTCAGCCCCTTTGTTTACCTGAAAGAGACATAAGAGGACCGAGGAGAACAAAACTTAAATTTTTTCTCTATATATATTTTCCCGATATTATGCATACCTATAAGATAACAATATAATAATATTATGGGATAAAATGGAATGTATGAATGTAAGTATATTAACCGTCAGAAAAGAGGAGAGAGAATCATTATGTTTTGCGCGCTTTTAAGATTTCCTCACCTTGTAATTCGGTTTATTCTTTCAATATCTTTTTTTTTTGTCTACGTTTTTTTACTAAAAAAGAAAACAACTAAAACAGACCAACAAATCTTTTTTAAGGTATTTCAAGAATTTTTATTTAATTTTTCCCTTTTCTTCTCATTCTGTCTGTCTACGATTCAGACACTTCCTATTGTGCTCACTTGTTTTTAGTAGCAATTGATCTTGTGAAGTAAATAACATTTAGAGTAATGGTGTGTTGATTATAAGATAACTGATTGCATTCACGAGGGAAGTGTGTGCTTTCCTGAATTTTTAGGATGGCTCAAAATGCCCCATACTTGTACATCTACGTGCGGAAAGAAATGCAAAGCTATTCATAATTAAAATACATAGTCTACCTTAATTGATTGCACACTGATTTCAATTTGTGGACACAAATAGAGAAAAAATCAATTTTCCATAATCGTATTTATCAGGGCAGAGTGCGAACAAAAAACTAAGGAAGGTTAATGAGATAATACGAGATGATTAGTAGGCCTTTCTTGTAAAAACAAGCAGCTCGAAAGGAAAATAAGCATGTTGAATGTGATTATTATTAGCCTTTTTCTAACATGAAATGTTACCAAACCTAAACACGCGTAGGTAATTCTTGTCTTATCTTGTTAGCTGAAAGGTACAAAAAATATCTTCCTGATTTAGGCATTTTTTTAAGGTGGCAAAACAAAACAATTTATGATCCAGTCGTTTTCCTTACTTTGTGAACATTGTTTCATATCTCAATGGTTAAAACAAGACCTCAGCAAGGATAAATAGCAGTCATGTTATATGTATTTTAAACGCAAATATTATCAACGAAATGCGATGTCTTTGCGGTAGTGTTTTGATGGTGGTGAGGAGATTTGAAAAAAAAAAACATTTCTCTCGCTTTCTATCAGCCCACTTAAAAATGAAACTAAAGAGGCACTAATGATGTTCAAACATTATCAAACTTGTACCTTTTGGTAAGGCAGGTAGGTACAAGTTCATAAATCTTTTTTTGTGTGCTTCATTCAGTCAAAGAGAACTTCTGAGGGGATTTTCCGACAAAAACACAAAAAGTCCTGTTCGTAAGGGACTTAAAAAAGTATTTTGTGTGATATGGGTCGCATTGTAGAGAATAAGCTTATTTAAAATTATTTTGAGTAATCTTTTTTTCTTTTAATAATAATCATCATAATATCTCATACATCCCACAAGTTTTAAACTGGTCATTTGCTTAAGCTGTGAAGAAAAACGTACGTAAGTACGTACGTGGTTTTAGAAGTGTTACATTTTTGTGATAGCTTATTATTACAGATTCATGTGGTAGCACAAACACGCACCATTAAACGTTTTATACGTATGACGTGTTTTCAGGATTCCGAAGGTCCCAGAAAACGAAAAAGCCCTTAAAAATTTATTTTTAGTCAAATTTTTTTCTGGTACGCACAAGAAAGTTGCATGTTGCAACTAGAACACATTTGAAAAGTTTCATGAATATTCATGTTTGTAAATAAGTATGTTGTTTGTCAGACAAGTAGAAACAGTAATGGTAATAAGCAACGATGATGGTGATGATGAAGGAGTTAATATGTATTACATTCAAGTGCTGCATAAATAGCCGGATGATAGTTTTATTTTTGTGAAGTTTGTATTTATTATTATTCTGTTTGTTTTACTTTATAGCGTGACGAATGTTTCGGAGAAACGGGGCACGCTTTCGAACAACTGCACTTGGATTGGTTGAAAGATATTGCTGACAAAGTTGGAAAGGATCTCGGTGAACCAGTCGGTCAAGAGAGATTGGAAGCATTGGAGGTTAGTGTTGTCTCTTTTTACCCCTTATATTGCACACGTACCCCTTAGCATATGGCTCAAATTGATCTGAATCGTTGCATTTATTTTTATAAATACAAGTTTCATTCTGCCCCAAGAATAGTGTCTCTGCTGCTATTGTGAACATGCAATCTAAATATACATTTTATTTTTGTGTTGTAATTTTAGGTTGAAGATATTCTTAAATCAATGTATCGTGGTCTGCAAAAACTTGCTGTTGGGTTGGAGCAGGTTGTTTTAGACCAAGCATTTCACGGGGGCAGCTTTTACCAGCATTTTCATGAGGCAGAATTTCAACTCAAATACGTAAGTTCAGACAAAATTAATTACATATTATTATTGTTGCTTGATATTTAGGAAATGCATTTTTCGTGGCTAATATATGTTGCTACATTGCACATACACAGATTTCTTTCGTTTATATTTTTTTTATGAATATGTTTGAAAAAGTTCTGTAGTTTTGAAAAAAAAGATATCCCTTTATAGATATTTTATCCCGCTGCGATAATCTACGTAACTTGTTTGAATTTTGTGTGCGCGTGAACTCATGTAGACTTGTATCTTACTTTGCCAAAAAAAAGAAATATATATTTACATGTAGCTTTTTTCAAGTTTCTTATCGACGTTGTAATTTAGACGTTCCTTCCCCTATAAGCACCAATAAAAAATGGTGAGAAAAGAAAAATGGCAAAAGGGGTGTAAATATGTAATAAGATGAAAGACCTGTACTCAGCCCCTTTTTATTCGTTCCCTGATTGTACATGACTTAAATGGTACAATTTGGTCTTTGCATGCGTAACATGAAAATGTTTACACTTTCACGGGGCCAAGCGATTATACAGGTCTTTTTTTTACTATAATTGATGAGGAGAACATTTTTAATTGGTCTATTTACCAGTATTTTTATAAAGACGAAAAAATGCACGAAAACACGCAGCCTAACAGTCAATTTTTTTTGTATGAAATACAACATAAATTTTGGATAAGATACTAATTATTTGTTTTTTTTTTGCACAGGTTCTCTGCGAGTTTCAAATTGCCATGATGGAAAAGAATATTCAATACGAAGATGTCACAAGGGACATCATGGACAAAGGTTTTGTGAATTTGGAAGATAAGACGTGGAGGAACGTACGGGACTTCACAATATTTCGAGATTATTTGAACACCCTCGAGTTCATCAAGGAGAGTTTTGAGCATTTCTGGAGGCAGTCTAAACAAGCCAGTTAACTTGGCTCACGAGAAGAAGAGCATAAATCGTGAACATCATTTTTTTTGCCTCACTAAGCATAAAATTTTACGTCAACGCAACAAACCACCACACCAAGTATCGTCACCTGTAGAAAATCTCGAAAATCACTTTCATCATGTCATTTACTGGTATGCCTCCTATGAAGAAAGAAGAGGGCGCAAACTCCAATATAAATCTCACTAGACACTAAGGAATACGTATATCAAGAATCATTCAATAGGGTTACTTAATTAATACGACTCATCATCGTTTAACAAAGAAGCAATATCGCTTGTTTAACTCAATACATCTTCCAAACATGAAACCCAGAAACAAACAAAAGAAATTCATATTATCTACCCACTGAACTACCTCAAAATATGTGGCGAACGAATGTATCGAAAAATATTTATATTTCTCAGGGCGTCTTATGCGCAAGGCTTTATCTCTATAGTAATTAGACCAAACAATAGATTTTTTCTTTAAAAAGTCAATTACGATTAAACATCAATCACAATTTTCATTTCACCACAGCCAAGTTTGGACTGATGTATTGGTAATTTTTTATTGTGCAGTAAAAAAAATGAATAGATCTTATCGTTTAAAAGTTAGAAATGAAAATCATAAGAATGAAATTGAGAATCGAAAGTATTTATTGAATAATAAAATATTTAACTGTTGTTATAATTACAAAATAGTCGTTCACACAAAAATATATGTTGAAGATAAAACGCAAAAAGTAGAAAACATGTAGATTCTCACCGAAAATATCTGGAATTCACCAAGACCATCGATTTTTTCTGTAAATATATATATACATACATAATAATAAATAGTCTTGTCATTTTTTGTCACGCTTCCTTATATGATAACTTAAGTAAGGGAGTCAGTGTACAACTTAACGTTAACATTGAACAATTTGCCATCCTACCAATTTTTAAGTATTCATAGATTAGTCTCAAAAGCCATTATTATGAAAGTTTAAGATTTAGGGAGTTCCAACATTATTTATACATTTACTTTTTTAATCATAACCGTTAAAGTATTTATTCCTGAATTGGTTTATTGCATGATATTATGCTTATACTAACATATAAGCGAAAGTGTACCAATTGCCAGGTTGTATATATGCAAACATGTCACAAGTAGGATGTATTTATTTATTATATAAATAGTACCCAATCTCGACATGCCACCAATCTAGTTTTAGATTGTACGCATTAAAATTGTTTACGAATTGTGGTTGTAGGGGAATTGGTGGAAACATGGTGCGTATATGACTATACTTAATCTGATTAGGTATTCTTTAAATATTTAATTATTATTAATCCTAATTGAACTAAAGAAGCAATATATGTAGGAATTTATTTATGGGTAAAACTAGTACCTGGTTCAGTTGCTGCAGTTTATTTACCTTTATCGGTGTGTAGTAAAATTATTGGAAAATAATTGCTCTTATGACGATGATTTCGGTAATGGCAAGTTTTTGCTAGCAAGTATTTATGGTACTTTGTAGGTAATATTATAGCTCTACTAACATGGGATTATATGTTAACAATACACATACAATTTCTGGTTCATACTTAAATCCACCGAGTACTATGTAGTTTCATTACAGATTATTTTAATATATTTATGTTATTTAGAATTTATTTCCTTATAATCCCGTGACAAATAGTGTAAAAACCATTGTTTTCGAAGGTGGAGGCGGCAGAAAACAAACTGCCTGAATTACAATGATTCTCTATTAGTATAAATGATCACTTTGCTTTTAAGCTCCTAAGTCCACAAACAATGTGTAACTATTTTTATTTTACAAATTTGAAGTTTTTATTTTTTCATAGACTGTGATAAATTATATTTTTAACATTTTTGTCGTTTCCAAATTTTTGGTTTAATTTATCCCTTCCCTTATATATATATATATATGTATATATCCATATAAATCATTTGTTTCAAATTAATCCAAAACTTGTAAATATTATTAGTATATTTAGAGAAACCGTGTTGTTGTACCAACGCTTTAATCTGTAAAGAACAAACACGTCGAAGGTGTTATCATTACCTAATTTTCAAGCGATTGTAACTCTATGTAAACATTAAAATAGAAAGTAATAGTAATGTATGCGTTTGATCTGATCTGACTGCGCTTACCATGAGAGGCTATTAATAGGTAAAAAATATACATATTCAAATCAAAACAAACGTTTAAAAATGACTACTATTATTGTGCTAGTTGAGAACACAATATGCTGGGGGTATGAAAAAAACATTGCAGTTCAGTCAAAAAGTAATAATGCAATTGTTTCAGCGCTATCCTAACGGCTGTTAAAACTTGGAACGCAGGCAGTTGAAAGCAAATTAATGCCAATCAGAGATTAATAGTATGTCGGATGATCCTTTCGTAACACTAAGAATAATGTACATAAATTATAGAAAATCAAAATCATAGTTTGTATTAGTTCTCTTTATTTATTGGTTTGTAGTAGCAGATTCTAGAATTATGATCTCGAAGCGGACTAATAGCGAATAATACTTTGAAAATGTGAAATAGTATTCATTGGTATTAATTTTTGACCAATGAGCGAAATTGTTCATTTCGATTAGTTTGGTGGTTTATGTAAAAAGCACATGTTTAATTCAAATACCAATTGGTTATTTAGATAGAAAAAATGCTACTTATTTATTAATATTATGGAGAAAAACAAAGCGAAATGTTGTTGAGATATAATGACAAATAAACCAAAGATGCAAATATAAATAACAAAAAATGATTGAGTGTTTGGTTTTATTCTTATTTTTGCATATTTAATCGATAAATATAGCCAATCATTTACACTTGAAGATGACAATTTCCGTGTAAAAATATAAAGAAAATACATTTAACATTTAAATATACACATACATATATTAAACTATATGCATGATAATATATTTCGATATTGGACTATTGATTTCTTAGAATATTTTCAGTTTCGCAAAGACAGTTTATTTACTTTGATCGCGCTTTCTTAGCTTTGGAGCTTAGCTTTGCGGCTTTGATCAAAGGAGAGGCTGGGGTGGCTGAAGGCGGTGCCGAAGCTTCTCGTCGGGTAGCCTTCGTAGCCTTCGAAGACATATCACTGAAAATATGAAAATACACATTGTTATGATTTAATTCACAACATATTATGAGTAAATTAACAAATATGTTCACTTACTACATCATCGATGTGGCAGAGTCAGCTCCCTGAGTTCCTTTACCAACCTCTTTATCCTTGCCCCTTCGTTGTTTCTTGGGCCTGTAACCAGCTCTCTCATATTTTGGAAGCCAGCGCTCTGGATCTAACTGTCGGTCTGGCTCAATCTCCTTCGGCATCTTCGATTTGCATTTGGCCTTTTTCTTCTTTGGCTTTGGTTCCTGTTTGTCAGCCGAGCTGGGAGTGGACACTTGTGGAGTGGATGGAACCGATTTAGGTTTCTCTTTCTTCGCTAATTTCACACTTGCCAGCCAGTTGGGGGATTCCAACTGAGCTATATCCAAATCCTCAGGAGGAGAAACTTTTGGCAACTCATTGCTCAGTTTATGAGCTTTAGTGATGTCGTACTAATAAAGAAAAAAACCATTATACTTAAACTGCTGATACAAAGAAGTAAAATTTTCAGGTCACGCAATCCTATACCTGCGAATATGCTACAATTAACTGCGCAAGCGTTGTAATATCATCTGGCGATGATTTACGAAGTTCCTCCAAACTCTTTACAGCTTCACCGAGGTCACCCTGTTGCATCATTAATGAAGCCGCTTGTCGCCACAACATATTCAAACGCTTCTTATTCCCCTGTAAATTGTAGAAAATATAAAATGTATTCCAAATGCTTCAATTTAAGTTGCGACTGATACTTTTAACCATATATATATATCAAACAAATCTCAATAATCAATAGTACCTCTCCCTTTCGATAGAAATCAACTGCCTGTTTTACAGTTATAGCAGCATCATTAACTCTTCCTTCCTCCTGATAGAGCGTTACTAAAGCACCAATTATTCCAGGTTTGTAAGAGTTTTTCGCCAATCCCTCCAAAATTGAAATGGCATCATTCCGTTTCCCCTGTCATATTATAATAATAGAACAAGAAAAATTAATAAAAACCTAAGGAATGTAAAATCTTCTAAAAATAAATATTCTGCCTTACATCACGAAGTAGTTGCTGTACGAAACATAAATTGATGTCCAAAGAATTTTCTTTATTTTTTCCCAGTTTAGGACCAACAAATGCCTTTGCTGCCTCAATCCCTTCTGTTTTAACCAACAATGCAGTTTGAATAAGGAAAACATCAGAGTCGGTCTCCGGAAACTTGGAAAGGGTGGAGGTACAAGTTTCCTTACACAAATCCGCCTATGAGTAAACATTTTGTTTTACAAATACAATACTAAAATCGAAAGTTTTAACATACATTAATACATACAAAAAATCTATACCTGTCCAGTAAGCAAGTAGAAGAGACATTGATTCAGATGCATATCACGTCTTTGAGCGCGAGTCAGTTTCGCGTCGGCACCTTCAGCACGCATGGCCTTGACCCTCTTCTTGGAATCAAAAATATTTTGGTCTTTGTTGATACAAAGAATATTGTTGGATGTAACAGCAATCAAATCCACTTCAGGTGGTTTGTTTTTCAGAACTTTGGAGTAGTTAGCCATGGCCTCTTTCTCGCGACCTAATTTCTGTGAGCAGAAACCCGACTGGATTCTGATAAAATCACATTTTAAAATTATTGAACGAATAAGTTTACTAGTTTACTAAATATAATATCATCTTTAAAAGTTAACACAGACAAAAAAAACTTACGTAATAATTGCAGTGTCTTCCATGATTTCTTCTTCTGTAAGCCCTTCATCAGCCAAGATCTCCACTGCCTTAGTTTCAGCTTCTTTCAAAATTTTTAATGCATCTTGATAACGACCTTCAGCAATCAGAGCACATCCCATATTATATCTAAGTTCATGGGTATCATACTCCACTTTATCCAAGCGACGTTCCTGAAAAGTATTCACATTGATCTTTCAGGTTTGTTCCAAGTAATTTTTGATGAACACACCAAATATTTAAAAATTACCGATCCAGATGCAATCAAACAAGCATTTATTGCTGCCAAATTGGTTTGTCGTTCCTCTTCGTATTCATCTTCCGCAATCCTAATTAATTCCCGACAACTGTCATACGCCTTACCATATTCTTCCATACGATATAATATTTGAGTCATAAGCTCTTGCTTCCGGGGGGAATCCGCACATTTTTCAAGGGTACTTTTCGATGACTCCATATCTTGATTACGGTAGTGACAGTAGGCCTTTTCAAAGCCCAGGTTCCTTAATAAACAAGATTGAAAACATAAATTTTATCTGATTGCGTAATAATTTTTTTTTACATAATCTATGAATCCACTTAATATCTTAATTCTTTAAGGCTTACCCCATCATTTTAGGATTCTTCTCCATGAATGACAATGCATCCGAAATCCTATTAAGCTGAATGCAACAGATGATCTTACAACGAAACGCCAACTCATCATCGGGGGTTGAATGAAGTACTATAAACCAATATTTTCACAAATCAGCTCATAACTCATTTATTTTACTTAACAATATGGTCACATAATAGTTACTCAATTATTAACAAACTCACATCGATTGCAAATTTTAATGGCCCGATCATAATCAGCGTTTCCCATAGACTTGTCCAAGTCTGCAAAAAAAGAATTACGCTTGTCACCCTTAACACCCTTCTCCATTTTAAAAGCTTCTAATTTTAATTACTCCAATAGTTATTTATAGTACACGGATCCACTGCAATAATTTCACTAATTGTATGGCCATGATAGATGAAGTGGTATGTTGACAAATACTAACCATATGAGAATTGAACTGACAGGGTTGCAATGCAATGGCAGCAAAATCAACCATTCGATAGATACTCTCTAGCACGTATACAGCTTGCAAACTGCACAATGGCTCCTTTGTACACCACCTAAACACGCACACTGTAGGCAAGTCTGCAGACAATTATGATGATCATTGATCAATGATTTAATTTTTTGGCTAAACAATCTTTACACCATTAAATTTCATTTTAATCCTACACCTCACCATTTTTACAATATACATAAGTTCAAGAGTTTATCATCTGCAATGATCTATTTAAATCTTGCAGGGCATTCATGCTCCCAATACGTCAATCAGCATATTTGGTGTTACATTGAGTACAAACATTAACAATTAATTATTATTTACATATTAACGTGTACTTAAATTAAATATTCATAATTTATGTCATGCTGTATTTAAATACTTTGGTATGCAATATGTGACTGATAACTTTAACAAACACACAGTGTTGTCATTCCAGTCATGAAAATGTCTACAGCACCAGTAAGTACTTTGATACATTTTAAAGTGATTGTGATTAGAATATTTTCAGTGTGAATTTAAAGCTGGTAAAATCAAAATTCAAAGAATTCAAAGGCTCGACTGTTACCTAATTGAAGAGTACAGAGTGGAGGAACAATCTGGTGCTGTAGAGCATACAATAAAAATGTGCTAGAGAACCTGAATACTGCAGTCAGACTTACATGTACGTACGTAAAGATGAAAGAAGAGAGAGTAAAATAAGAACCTTGAAACTAAGACTACAGACATTTATTCAGCAGCATGCTGTTTTGCCTTCTATGTAAATAGGTTTCTAAAACATAGGTGGCGTCTTCAACACTGTCATTGTTTTACAGGATTTTTGTATTGTTGTTATTGCTGATTTGAATTGTATGTATGTATTGAATTGAACTAACTCATCAGTTTAGTTTCGAATATACAAACTCATCCAGTAATAATTATTTCAAATGTTCGCTCCAAAAAGGCGATATTATTGGTTTTGATCAAATATTCAAAGAGGCTTATTTTAAATTCTCTTCTGAGAACCAAAATTTTAGTTCAAGAGGCGTAAAAACAGAAATTGAAGCGAAATCACAGTTCATTTCACGGGCTTAAATTTATGGTACTTTGTTTGAACTTAACCTATGCTGGTATGACGTACAAAATTAATGGGTTTAAGAAATTATCAATAACATATTTCCGGCTTATTTTATTGCTAATGAGCATTTTAGAATTGTAGACATGCAGTATTTTGTCAAGAACCATGGATAAAAATATGTTTATTGTCAAGTGTCTTCTTTTGATGGATACAAAATAATCTTTTCTCCTTTTCTTTTGAGATTTCAAAGAGAAATAATGCCTAAATGCGTAATATATTGTTAGAGTTGGAAATATTAGCGAGGCAGAGCCAGCACCTGATGTTTGTTTAGCTTTAGGCTATTACCAGAGATATGGCAAAAACTTGTAGCGAAGCGTGATATTTACCTTTTTCCAGGTGGCGAGTTTTGAGGAAACAGTAAACTACTTACATTACTGCTGGAATACTGTAAAGCTTTGTATTTATTTATATTTGTTTGAAATTGTAGCCTAAATGATTCATCTACTATATAAATAAAATATTTATAAGGGAAGATTTTTTAGGGATTTAAATGAATCTGTAGCTAGTACGGTGATGGGTGATGGTATGCTTGGCTGTAACAGTTGTTTGTGGAAATAAGTACAACGAGCTGATTCCAAATGAATGGACAGCAGACTTAATTAGCATTTTATTGGTGGCTCTTCATACCAATGATGATGTCATAATAAATGACGAAGGGATCCTTTAAATTAATTACATTTTGTTTGCTTCTATGTATATATTCAATATGCTCTAGGCTGGCTGCTTGTTGTCGCTTCACCTAACCTATCAATTCTCAAATTTACTCATGGTTGTAATATCATTTGATGCAGATAAGTTTTGGCATGGCACACAAGTAAATAAAATAGAAACTCAACCGGAAGCAATTTTCCACAACCGGTTAATCTCCATGGCACTCCCATAGACACGTCTGTACAAGTATCAAAAGTTGAAATGTCTGTCAAGTAAACTAAATTTTTCAAGCAAGTATAACGTATTTCCGCATGTTTCCATAAAACGGAAACAGGGTACACATGCATTTATGCATAATGTAAAATTAGTTTTGTGAAGAATTGTAGTTTTTTTGCTTTCTTACATTTTCGTAGTTATTTTAGTAAGAAGTAATTGAAGCAAGCAGTCTCAATTTATGAAATAGTATTTGGCCTTAAAGTCTAGTGAATTGAACATCATCTTAAATTCTAAAGCGTGTAGTGTAGTTCATTTCGATACTTTATTTCTCGTTTGCAGATTTAAATGCTCCAAAATGAGGAAGTGAAAGGAACACTAGTACATATAAAAAAAACTACAGAAAACGACTCTTTAGAAATAAATTACTAAGAATTAGAGCTCATGTCATGACTTATATAATTCAGGGCCGAATGAACTTCAAGTAATTTCTACTCAACCAACTCAATTGAATGAGAAAAAACTTATAGCAAAGGAATGTTAAATTTCGGAAAGATATAGGATTGCATTTTGTTCTAATTCCAAGGAAACTTTTTTGTGTCTGCGTTTACCCAATTTCAAAATGAAAACCTCCACAAAAAAATTTGAATAGAAAGATTTTCAGAATTATGCTCAAACTATTTTTCTATCAATTTTACGAACTTAAGTGTTTTCGTTTATTAGAGAATGGTAAAGAAGATCTGTCCTACTATATTGAACTTTCTTCTTCTCTACATTGCAAAGTGAGGTAGCAACTCAATAATCTAAAAACTGAAAAACATGTTTTTATACTTGTATACCTTACAAAAGAGACTTTCCAAGTGGAATATGCTGTTAGACTACACTCTGTATTCAGTTCCATTATGGACATATAAATTGGTCACCACAATATAATTTGCTGGCCACAAAGAGCTAGAATGAATAGTCACTATTCTATAGATATTCTTATCCCAGTATTATGACAACGAGTCTTTTAAAACCTTTACCCCTCCTGTTATTATTACCCAAATCCAATTTTCCTTTCAGCCATTGCTACTCAATTCCTGCTGCTGACTCTACTGCTCTAAGTACAATTGTGGCTTTCTTGTTTATGTGTAGACAGACACAACAATGAAGTTTCTGGACAGGAAGTGGGATTACATAGAAATACACATCCTATCTTCCATTTTCATTTTTTTCTCCGAAATAGGATAGAGAAGAACGCTGTTTATCTGTAGAAAAATGTGAGGATCTGTTCAGGCTCTTGCTCTTCTGGGTTCATTCTCTTATGAGAGTTTTTTTTACAAAGTAAAGAGATCAAATGTAATATTTATTTATCATATCGAAAAAAAGGAAAGAGGTTGGCTGTATGAAACTTGTGTACTCAATAGAATAACCCATTACAGAAGTACTAAAACGAAAAATATAATATAGCTGATGCAAATGGGAACAAAATTGAAAAAAATCCGGAGTTGAGTGAGTGGTAGTGTCCAATGCTCGTCGAGTTGCAAGCTTTTTAACCTTAGAGACCTGAAGGCCACAGGGTGTTACAGAGAGAGAAAAACCCCACCGAGAAATGTACATTTTTTTTGCGGTTGTACACTAGAGAACATCATCGCATACCATACTATCAAATATTAGGTATTTTCCCCCCTTTTCTATTTCATGCTTTTATGCCACTCTTCTATGTAATCAGCGTATTGTTCAGTCAGAATTTATTGAAATAGTTTCGTGGAACGAATGGATATGTGAATGCACTGGCTTCTCAAAAAAAAAACGGAGGAGAGCACCCTACAAGAAATTGAAAGGAGGTAGGTTGAGATGGCATCAAGATCATCGTCATAACCTTACCGAGTGTATGAAACACACTTTTTTCCATTTCCAACTCTGGCTGAATATGTATAGTTTTTATACAGAGGTGGTGGAGATGTAATAAGATATGTACCATAAATGTATATTATTTATCCTCGGCTGGAAACCGCGTGCCACACTTTTTGTGGCAAAAAATGATAAAAACGAATGATGGTACATGTAGCACCGCTGTAGCAATTTAATTGAACTGCAATATTGCGTTTTGAGAAGAGAGCATGTCCCAATAATTGCTCAAAGCGTATAACATTGTTACCAGGTACTATGAACGGAAGAGTTTTTAAATTAAATTACTGAAACGGCTGCATGAGACCAGTAGATGCTTTTAGATGAAGAATCGACAAATGTGATAAGATGTAGGGTTCAATAAGGTTCTCATTATGATTGTATTATATTTTAAACATCGAAATAAAACAGTAATTGAAATAACCCATACCCAAACCTATTTGCTTTTGCTATATGTCCATGATCACGAATTGAAGCTGTTATGGCAGCTTTAGAAAAAGATGAGAATTTCAGAGAAAGGGCTTCATTATTTTTTATGAAAATTGAAAACTGGGTGGTAAAGCCTATGATACTTCCTCACAACATTAAATACTGCTATGGTATGCATTTTACAAGTTTCACTTCAATAATATTTTCATTTTATCAAAAATAATAACAAACAATGTTGAGTGCCTTTTTTGTCGTCGACGTAGCCTCATTTATCCGACGAATATTCTGCTGACAAAATTGTTTCGCTTGTTATGACTTGTGGCAAAAAATACACAGACTAAAGTTTTTAGAATGTTTTCTTTATTATTTTTGAATTCTGGAACATGCTTATTTATTTATTACTAATGTGGGATAACGTAACTCACATACTTTATCCTACTATCATCTTGAAGCTTAAGTTTCGAGTTTGCTTTCCCCTACAAAAAAATTCACAACATGAAGAGTTTTTTCTTCGAAATTGGACCTGTTCATGCATATGATTTAAAGTCTACTCATAATATTTTTGCATATGTACAAATATGATACATACAGGCTCCATGTATGGAATCAATTTTCCATTCAAAATGCTTTTCCCATCAATGTCATTTATTTGCTATTTTTATATGCCATGTCTTTTGGAATGAAATAGTAATTTGAAGCCAATGTTAAATTAGGGGAAAGTGCATTAAAATATTTATTATACTTCTGTACGCTTATACCCTAAAATACATTTTATCGTTATTTTATCTCTGTCGTCAAATAATATACGATAGTAAGTACGTTTTTCGAAGAGTGTATTGATTTTGAGCTAGTTGTACGTATGCTCTTTAGTTTTTCTGGCAGTCTCCAAGATTTTCTTTCTCGACTTGTAGCCAGTAAAATAGTTTCACATGATGTTTCCATTTGTCAAATAGGTTAACACTTAACGCAGACCTGGCCGAGATAATTGGTATATTTTTCTAAAACATATAATATGTCGACACATTGAAATATAAACTGGAATTCTAATGGAGAAAGTCGCCAGAGATGGTAAACGATTTTCGACGAATAGTCATCGAATTTCCTAAAAAATTGTTTAAAATTTCAAGGAAATTGCTTTACTGGACTGATCTCAACTAAAAACAAATTGTTTTCAAAGAACAATTTGAAATAAAATTAAGAAGTGTGAATAAAAATGATTATCCTTCAAAATTTCTTTTAGTTTCTTTCAAAATACATGTTTTGCAAGAAAGATGTTTTGCTCGAGGCATTTTATGAATAGTTTACGAGTTTTTTTAGGCATAGTTTTTATCGCTCTTGATGAAATATATCCACCTAATCATCATCATCGTCAGTCCATCCTAGCGTGAACAGCGCACATGTATTCTGAAAGAGTAATGCACAAGAGCACAAGTTATAAAATGTTTATTGACAACGAGCAATGTTTTACTGGTTTGCTTACGCTTTTTGAAATGGATGGGATAACAAGTGTAGAAAAGTCAGATGCAAAATTTCTAGGGAAATAAACGTATACGTAGAAATAGCGGTGAAGTTTTAGATTGGTAATAATCATTTTAGCCCCCCAAGTGATCCGTATTTGAATTTAATCCTCCTTTCTACTTTATAGCTTCCTTTATCTCCCTTGTATTTACGGCTATGAGTGTACACTCTGCAGCAATAGCAGTGTGTTCATGTTTACTAGTTTTATTGCCAGGAAAAACTCGGCGTCAGTGAGAGCTCAGCTTCAGATGCTATTCCGATTTAATTCTTTTTTCCCTACATTTCCACTAAAACTTCACGTTGAGTTGATGTTGCGACTGCAATATCATTACAACTCTAGTTGACAGCAGTGTAATGTATTTAAAATTGACAGACAAAGATATCCATTTCTCTTCATGTTCACCTTTGCAAACTTTTTCCTCACATTACATACCATGCTGGCAAAAAAAATTCAAGTTATCGAATAGTTTAATGGGTAGTGTTTTCATTACCTGATGGACGATAGTGAAATTTAAGGGAATGAAATGCATAAAAACTCAAAATCAAACACTGCTTTTTGTTGTAAACAGATTTAGAAATTCCTTTCTTTATTCATACATTTACTCTATTGCTAGTAAAGAAGTAGTATGCTCCCGGGGTAATTTTTGCTTCAGGTACTCCTAGAGTATGAACAGAAACCAGGCATATTTGGATTTGGATTGGGATGGAGATGGGTTTACTACATGCTCATTTGAATTTAGGAATGATGAATACAAGTTTAAGTATTTTGTACAGTCAAAATAAAGCAGTATTACATATTATACATTGTTGGAATAAAAATACAGTACTCGCCATTTTGTATTCCGTAGCATCTGAAAGATAACTGGAAGGAAAGAGTTGATATTGTAGAAACAGATTTGCATAAATCGTAGTACAGAATTAGACGAAGGTATTTAAAAGACTTTTTATGAAATTCAAAAAAGATGTATGTAACAAGAAAGAAAACTGCCATGAAGTCACAGTGTTCCCTTTCCTTCTCCGTGTGTTTCTTTTTCCCTTTTCTGCTTATAGAATGCTGTCACGCAAACTTTTAGCATGCAAGAGCGTGTATGACTGATAAAAAAGGACGTTGGAACTGCTCGTCTTCTTCATATACACAAGACTCTTTGTCGTCGTTTCTTGTACAATTCATCCCTGCGATTGATATAAGTTGATGGATCTTTTGTGATAGTTCAGATGATGTCTTCCCACGAAGCTGTGGGCATGAAAGGGAGGCATTCGCATTCAACATCGAACTAAAAAGAGTACAAACGTACTACACGTACGAACGTGCTCTTTGAGAAGAAAGGCAATATAAAAAATAGATGTGAAAATAGCGATACAAAATGGGTAAGACATAAGCACGCAAGTAAAAAGTCAAAAAGCGCATTCTTGGTTTTGTCACTTTAACTGTTGTATAATATGTATGCAGTCCCACCTAATTTTCACACACCAGATAAAAGCGAAATCCTACTTGTTGTAATGGAGTAGTTTTCTTCAAGATGATGTCTGTCGGTCTGCTGTTTTCTAACTGCAGTATCTTCTTTGTATGCGGAATCGAGGAGAAAAGGAAATTTTGTGAATACATATACATAATATTTAGATTCCTTGGGAAACAAAATATCTGACTTTCAACAAACTGAGTATGACTCCTGCATCTTTTCTATTTTGCTCTTTGCTTGGGACAAATTCAACTATTCACAAGCTGGTTGTTTTAAATCTGTGCACATAAGGTGATTACTGATAACTGTTGGTTTGCCATTTCTTGTGAAAAAGGAAGTGATACTGCACAAGTATTTTAATACCGTTTATTTGTAGCACCATGTTTTACTAGATTTCAGTATTTTTACAGGTTAAACAAGCTTGTTTAGTGTTTTATTAAAGTCGTATTTGTCGACAATGTGCAATGAAATGACAATAAGTATAATATTGTTTCCAAACCTTGTGAACGATATTCAAAGAATAGCATGAATTGATGAGCATCAAACAAGGAGATGGCATGGAATTACAATAGAAGTAAACTTTTATATGTATGGAAATTTCGGTGGCTTTGGTTATGCTACACAGTTGATTGTAAGACTGTTTTAGAGTCAAGAGGAATAATTAGTTTAAGGCTTTAAACACCACGTTTCGAGACCCCGAATAATGGCTGTTCTGTGTTGTCATTGTCGTCACCGTCAGTAACGTGACTTCTAACGGGAAAGTTTGGTTTCATTGAAAGCAGAGTCACTTTCTAAATTGCATTAAAGCTGTTCAAGCAGCCATCAATGCTTTCCTTAAAAGATAGATTCAAGTTTTTGTGTTGACCAAGTCAATAGAAACTTAATGATTTGATTGAAGTCTTTCACCCTTGGATTAACGGACACCGTATTGTATAAAGTATGAACCAGGAAAGTCCATTGTACATTCACAAAACGGACAGGTAAACAAGTCTAATATGATAAATATATAAACACAAATGTAATCTGTTTTTACGAAACCACTACTTTCACCAAAACTTGTCCTTATAGTTCTTGTGATAGAAGTGGGATAACGTGACATACGCTATATACATATGTACACATATTTTATCATCAGCTTCAACTTGGAATAGTCACATAAATGATACAGGGGTTTATGCTGCTGTTACTTGTCTCGTACAATATTGTTGTCTTCTTCTGGCATAAATTAACTAACTTTGGAAAAGAAGTCATACTGCGAAATGTTTGCCAGTTCACAGAATTTATTTATTTATTACGTATTTCACAGATTCATGAGAAATCAAAAGTAGTTAAAAAGTTTTACAAACTTTGTCTAAAAGTTGATTAATTGTATTTAAAAATTTCCAAAGTTGTCTATATGCAACGGGTAGTAAGTTGGGGTAATATCACAGCATTCAAGCATATTTCATGATAAAGGGTTATAGGCACTTAATTTTTTGTTAAGTATATTCTGCATCTTTGGATCCATCAACCAAACAAACCAATCATGATCTTGTTACTTCAACCATTTTGCCAAAATCTTAGTTCCCAAACGTCGTTTTGTTACAAATACGTATATTATATTATACATCTTCAATTAAAATAATCAAGAATATAATCATGGGAATACATGTTACCAGTTACTAGTACAGTACCCAAGCTAAAGTTTTCTTTTAAACTTCGGCAAGATAAATTACACTTCTTAAGTTGTGAGATCTTACTTAAAATTAACATTAAATTTTCTGGAAGTCAAATACAGCTAATAAGTTCGAACAATAATTAAGAATTTCGAATGCCAACTATGCTTGGATTCCTGCTCCAACTTTTTTTTTATCAATTTCCTTTTAAAACTTTTAATTAAAAAGCTTATGCTTCTGAAATATCCGTTTATTAATTGTCCAAAATACATATCTACAATTGCTTGTTAAAAGTTAATTAATTTGTTAGTTGGGGAATAAATAAGGCCCTATACTTTTCAATTTGATAAAGAAATCTCCTGCATTTAAAAAAACTAACGATTTAATTGAGATTGACAAAATTTGTGACACACCATGAAGTTCCATCAAGAAACGTTCAATTAAATTCGTTATAATTTCCATAAGCTGCAAAGCTATAAACATTTTTAGATTCAAAGTTTAGTTTCAAGGGTGGTACAACCTATTGTCCCTTAAAATCGGTAACATCTTGCAAAAAATGCAAACAAACTTTTTTAAACAAGACAATCTTCCAAAAACAATTTTAGCAGACTGCCTCTTTTATGTATACTACTCTCGTCGTCTCTTCCTCCTATCTAGTATAAAATTACTACTTTGACTCTTCAAGACAAAAAAAAAGTTTGCTTCATTACAAAAAGTATTGTGATTATCCTTGCAAAACGATAAACTGGCTTTACAAACTTGAAACGATGAAACCCTTTCAATATATGTTTGTATGTGAGTATTTGTAGAATATGCATGTGCACTTATGTATCTACTTTAGCTTTCTTTTTATCGGCCTCTCAAAATTAGTACTGCCCTTTGATAGGGCTTGCTGCACTCGTTTTTTTGCTCGTCTTGGTGATCCCAGGTGAAACTTAATACAAGACCATAACACTAGTTAGATTACAACTTCCATGGGAGTAAATAACGTAAATTCGAAATCTTACAAATAGCCCGGCAACGAACTTTGGGAATAGCCCGGGTGTTCATGCTTAGCCAAAATTTATAAAATAGCCCGGGTGACCCTAAATAGCCCGAGTCAACCAAAATAGCCCGGGTGACCATGCTGAGCCAAAATTTGTTAAATAGCCCGGGTGACTCCAAATAGCCCGGTTCACCTTAAATAGCCCGAGTGGCCATGCTGAGCCAAAAATTTCCGAATAGCCCGGGTAACTC
>JAQIWN010000448.1:0-33599 GCA_034699025.1 Entomobrya cf. arborea Gr-Col-00668 | reverse complement strand
TTTCAAAGCCTTCTCCAACGTTTCAGGGACTCCCTTGGCGGTTGGTCTAAAAATCTTTTTGGTCTGGCCTATAAAATGTGTAGCCTCATGCCCAGTAATAGTATTAAAAACCATGGATTGCAATATTACTTCGTTTTGAATGATTTTGATGGTTTTTACATTTGACCTTCAAAGTTTTTTTTCTTAGTTGGAAAAATGCGTTTTTGAAACGCTTCATTTCATACAGTTTTCACAGTAGCGTAAGGATACTGAAATCAGTTGATGTATAATTTTTGTACCTTAAAGTTAGCAGTATTAATTTATATGCATGCTTTTTTAAATCAGTTTTCTAGTTTTTAGTAAATGAACTCCAAAGCAATGCTGCAATGGTTATTAGACATACTGTACTTCTTTACTACATAAAAACGAAAGACGATAGTTCGTGAGATTTCTTTCATAAAAGTCTCTGATGCGGTTTTCATTAAAATCTTGTTAATAAGATGTCGTCCTAAAAAACGTACATTTATCATATCAGTCATTTAGCAGCTAAAACGTGTTTTAGATTTAGCGTTTATAAATTGTAGTCCAGATTTTTCAGTATTTTTTTTCATTTCATGTTATACGTGTCGTTTCGACAAAGTTCTAATGTCGAATATATTTATTCATAAAAACAACCTTAGACAATGGCTGAATGAAATATGACACATGTTCAGTACTTCTGTTTATTACAGTTTATATGCAACCCTGAAACAGCACGTTGTAGTGCTAAAACGTGGGCTGTACTCAAGTAACAGGCTTTCATATTATGAAGGTTGGGTTTTTATATGAAGGTTAGAATGATGGAAAAAAGAGAAAGTTCTAAAAATGCCACGAGCAAACATGTGGGGGAAAGTTTGATAAAATATGCGAACTTACTTTCCACAAATTAGTAAGTAACTTGTCACATTGTCTTGAACGTGAAACACGATAAATAATTTAAATATTTGTTTTAACGAAAATCCGTATAACTGTGGAAACAATTTAAATATGCAATTTTTAGAGGGAAAAGTGATTTTGTTTAGTAATTATTTGTCAAAAACGAAATTTGCAATAAACAAATTAAATGTGATAGTTTGGGTGTACAATTTTGTAGTGATAGTTTTGAGTTTATTTATAGCTTTGTATTTTATATTGAAGTTTATTGAGTATTTTGTAAAGCTTTGTTTCTAGAAATGGATGTATTAAAACAGACTAAAGGATTATACAGGAAAATAAAAAAATAAACGTGTAGTACAGGTTTACATGTGATTATCTTCAAAGTACAGTGTTTCCAGTAAATAACGTGCCGAAACATTAATAATTGAAATTTGGTAAGGTTTGATCTCAATTTAACATATTTCACTGAAACTGCAACAAGGAAAATGAAAATTTAACGTGAACAAGTTTTCTTTAGATGAATGAGACGTGTGTGCATTTGTAAATTTGATTTACTTGCAAAAAAATTTGTTATGATAGGTTTATCGGATTGAGGAAAGCTCACTGCACATCAGCACCATTAAGTTAGCACACATAAATTAATGCAATCAACTTTCGGAGACAAATTAAAAGTACTACGTTATTTATGTTTGAGCAATTTGGTGAACCGAAAATAAACAAAACTGGAGTCAAAACTCAAGGTTATGTAATTACGATGTTTTAACCAAAATTAATAGGTATTTAGTTTTTCTCTGTGTGGAAAAAATGTGAAATGTGATTTCATGATATTATAAACAATTATTTAAAAAATTATAATTATTTAAAAAAAATAAACAATTATAAGTAAAGTATAATGGAAATTATATTTCATGCAAAAAGTAAGACAAAAGTAACAACTTTTGAAATGCTAATATTAGACCTATTAGTAAATTATATATATCAAATAATCATGCCAATTAAAGGCAAATGTAGTATCTTCGGTATGATGCGCTTATAATGTATTCCATTCCACAACAGTGTATTGAATCATAGAGATGCAGTATTAGGTTTATAGTGCCATAGAAATAAAATAAATGATTATGAACATTTTTGTTTTTGTGCATTAAATTTTATTTAAAGTTTATTTATTTACGATGAAAAGAAGATAAAGTTTATGTCTTTTAAAATATATTTAAAAGATTTACACACATATAAGCAAGTCAATTTGCTTGCAATAAATGAGCTTGGCAATGATTAAAATCTAAAGAAGGTATAAAAAAATTACGTAATATTTCCCGTACACAAACATATTTCACATGATGCACAAACAATTTTTTCTCTAGCAAACAATTATATTTTTAATTAAACAGATGTTTCACGATATAACCTGAATGACAAATGACGCATTTCTTGTCGTATATACATGTAGGTAATACCATGTAACTGATTATAGGAATGATTATCTCTGTCATATAATGTTCCAAAGAATTGAGTTTCACCTCGACAATGTAAGTCATCATTTCTTGGAGAAATTAAGCTACTACCGGTAGACTCATCACAATGTTGAGCTTTTACATTATCTGGGATATTTTTACGTCCATTATTTCTTAAATTTCTCTCGATTATAATTAATGATTTCTGACTAATTGTCCTTTGGCGATGTCTCTCAAAACAGGATAACCTACAACAAGCTGACATGTTGAATACAGACTTGAACAGTTTACGAAAACGAGAGTTCATGTAAGCGTAGCAAATTGGATTAACACAACTGTTTGAAATACCTAATAACTGAACCAAAGGAATAAGAACATCCAAAATGTTCACCTCTGTTTCACTCATTGACTCAATTTCTGTAAATTTCACTCGACACATTACTAAATATAAGGGCAACCAACTTAAAAGAAAGGAGAAAGTGTCAACAATTAGCAGTCTTTTCACTCCTGCTTTCACTTTTCGATGATATTTAATAACATACTTGGAAGATGCTGATCCCACCGGTATTTGTCGGTTTGACACTCTCAAACAAACGTGTGAATTTGCAACACAGATTAAGACTCCAGGTAAAACATAACAAGTCATCAGGTTTCCAACAAAAAAGTATATATCACCTGTGAGCTGTTTATTCCAGCTTTGCACACAAAATATTGTTGTTTCGTTTTCAATTGTGGGTGTAAGTTCGAAAATGATATTCCATTGAACCAAAGTTACAAATGCTGCGAGCCAAATAATTATGATGACAACTAAAGCCTGGAACTTGGTAAGGTTATTATTCACTGGCTTGAAACTGTGTATTCCTTTACATCTCTCGGCTGAAATGGCAGCAAGTGAATATGCAGAAGCAAAGATGGATATTGTTTGAGCATAAGAAACATCTCGGCACATTAAGGATCCCAGAACTGAAGCTATTTCAGAAAGAAAAATTATAAATTTGATAAAATCAATCAAATTTATTTTTTCACGAAAAATATGACTTATAATACACAATTTTTTAAATTGAAAAACTTACGATAAAATATATTTGATACAAGAGTAGCAGGCACACAAAACAGGATAACGAATAGATCAGCTATAGCCAAGTTTACAATAAACATATTCGTCACACTTCTCATTTGTCGTCTCCGACAGTACACAAATATTACTGCTAAATTTCCAGCTATTCCCAAAACAAATATGATTGTAAATAGCACAATAAAAAGTGTAGTAAATGGCCACGAATGCCGAAGATTTTCTGGTTTAAATTGTTCAACAATTGAGTTTAATGTCGCACAAATTTTGTTATCAGACATAATAGTACCTTCTCAAAATATAACTCTCAAATTAAACATTTAGCAAAGAAATTAGAAACTCGTGTCTTCATAAACTACAAAACTTTTAAATTAATACGCAAATCACTAAACGTCACTAGATTAAGTTAGTTTGAAACGTTTTACAAACAAATGGAAATAAAAATTCGTGATCCAACTTGTACTATTTTTCTTTCATATGTGTTTACGCTTAAACGGAGATTTACGTTTATACTATCAAAGTTACATTGTCATGTTAGGAGACTAAATCTATTTCACGAGTTGATAATTCTCTGTCGACTGTCTGTTGCAGACTGATAGAAATCCAGGAACAGTACAGTATTTATAACTTTCACTAGACTTGTTTGCTTTTCTCATTTGCTGTTCATCGCTTACTCCATCAAAGATACTTGGAATTGGATGTGTCGTACAAAGAATTTGATTTGATGATCTCGAGATTTCGTTTTGATTTATCAGAATTTTTTTTTAATAGCATTTAATATCATGCTGTCCTTGAAGTAAATCTTATCACCTATTTTTTGTTCAAATACAAAACATTATTTTTCATACAAATTACTATGTTCTTAAGTACTTCTAATATCTTGGTTTAGCTTAAGCTTCTAAAGCTATATTTAACAAAAATTTAAGTTCATAATGTCGTTTGTTTTACTAAATTCATCTAAATTGTAGTTACTTCCGTGGTTTAATTTTTTAAACTTAAAAATGTTAAAAAGCTGAAAAATTTCATGCCAAAATTAAATTCATAATTTATAAATTCGATAGTAATTGTTTATTTCCAATTTGTCCCAACAAAAAAGTATGCATCATTTGCATACTTTTACTGTACCTATTTAACGCTTTAGCGCAATGTATTTAATTCAATAATGGAGATTCTTTGGTACACATGAAGTCTAAAAGCTGTGGGATGTTAATTCACGTTGTTGCCAACGGAATGGTTTGCTTAGATATATTCGTATATTTTTAATTGTCTTATGTAAAGTTTTGCACCCACATCTTTTTTCATCTGGGTAAGTATTTCATTAATAGCTTCTACGTTTTAATGTTCTGGACCATAAAACGGTACAACTTTTGTTATTCGTTTGAAAATAATACTATAAACGAGTGTTGTCGTTGGTTATAAATGGAGTGGTTTGTAATATTATTCCATGTATCTTACAGTTTATTTTCACGATGCTGACGTCCATGTTTCAATATATTTAATCAGACCGGTGGTCGGTACGCGTTTTAAGATAGCCTCAAAAACTGAGCAAGGAAATGTGTTTTTCAACTGAAATTTGAGTTGACCCCTGGAAAGCTCTCCTTGTAAGTAAAACCAAGCTCGTTGTAATAGACAAAAATGTGACCGTGAATTTATTCATCTAGAAAAATGCATTTCATAAACTTATTTAAAGTTCAAGGGAAAACTCGTTCACATTTTCTAAACACGTTAACATAGAACAATATGTGCTTCGTCTAAACAAACAAAGCTTAGGAAATAACACGAGAATTGCCATTTTTGGCAATGATTTAGACATAATTATGATTCAATAAAATATGGATATCTCATATCCTTTCTTTCACAACCTTGTCTGTGTCTTAACTTAAAAATTCTAAATTTAAATCCATCATGTTTATGCGTTTTGTGGTTTAGTCTGAGGAATAAAACTATCGTAGCCTTTGATTGCAAATAAACCCTTTTGTGATTCCTCATATTATTTTCACGTTCTAAAACATGTTGCACTTTGAAATTTATTTTTGCACATGTTTTTCGTCGCCTACTTCTTGTATGGATTTTTTTTTCAATAAATAGTGCGAAACGTGAATTTATAAACTTGAAACAACGCATGAATATCAAAAAACTCAACAACTATTGGATGTCTTAGTTTTTAAAGTGTGAAAGAGGTTTAAAATTAATTCAGACGTCAGATTTTTAAAAGAAACTTTTCTCGTAGCAATCATTTTTTCTGTAAATCAAATCAAATAAATTTTTAATTCTGTTTGATCTTAATTGTATTGACGCTCTAACAATTTCACAAAATAAAAGAATAATGTCTTTTCGTGCAAAAGTCTGTTTGCACTTTGTTAAATTTTGTTGAGTTTCAAAATGATTGCTGGTGTTTTACAATTTTAACTAAAAGTCTAAGCGTACTTATCATTGTATTTCAGGAAAAGCTAAGAGATTGATACGTTTTTGTGTCAAATGTTATGCTTGATATTCTTTTGTTAAACGTTTATAGCTAAAGTTGCGCAATAGTTGTTTGCTTTATGATCAGTATTATGGGCATGTGAAAGATAACAGGCTCGTGTTTCTCAGGCAACCTTAAAGTTAGGTTGAGCAATAATTTTCGTTAGTTCATTTTTCAGTTTGAGTAAAACATATTTTATTTCAGAATTTGCATGATATTTTCTGTATAGTATTTAAGTATTAAAAACTGGGAAAAACTTAATCAATTTAAAAACTCGAATGAAAAGTCAAAATATTTTGGTCGCAAAATATCTTGTGATTTTCATTAGCAACTGATAACAGATTTCAGAAGTCAATGGTGGAAAATAATTGTAAATTGTACAACGCTGGTTTTCATTTTTAAAATAAATGCTTTGGTATTTTGTTCTAATACGAAAAGTCATTCATGTCAACTTCTGGTTCTTTACAAAATGTTGTAAAATACAGTATTATTACAACATAAGGACGTTTTCTATCTGCCATAATACGAAGGGGTTTGAAAAATAGTAAATAATACTAATTAGTATATTACTTCATAAGTTGTATCTATTCATGTCTCATGTTTATTCTTTCAAAATCTTAATTGTTTTTGAAATGTAAAACAATGTATTCAATTTATATAAGAATTGCCAACTTATAATACGATATCAAAATTTGCAAATGTATTTTATATTTCAATAGTTATAAAGCTTAAAGAGAAACAAGAATATATGCGTATTGGTGTAATATTCACTATTGCCGAATGCCTAGATTACAAACCAAAATACTAAAAAATGAACTTTAATATAGGTATTCTATACAATGTTGTGTTATACACTAATGTGGTGCATTTACGTTTGCTGTGAAAGATTGTGCAATGATAAAGTTTCATGTAGAAAAGGAGTGGACTGAAATTCTACCAGGACCCCGGACCAATTTAGTAAAAAGCTTTGCACTTTATTAAAAGCTTTTGGACGCCGCGCAGAACTTACGGAATTTTAAACTAATCATGTTTTAGAAAAAAAAAAACATTTCAAAATTGATGTAATAATTTGCCTACTCCTCCTAGTAAAGGGCATTAAAGTAATCAAATTAGTTGCGCCGGGCAAATTGTCTGATAAGGGTAATTGAAGTAAACGACGATAAACTGACAAGTGGGTTTAAATTAATAGTGATTAGGTGTATAAGCATATCAAACAAGTTTAAACTTTAAGAGAACTTTTGCACCAAATTTGAGCTAAGGTTTCTTGCCAAAGACCTTAAATTGAGAGAGGGCTAGAAATCATCATTTCGCACACTATTGAGCTACTTGTTGGTTACGGAAAACGTAAATATAAAATAAAACATGAAAAAGACTAAGTTTAGCTTCAAGACTTTCGAACTTGCCATATTTTTGATATCAGTTAATAGCATTTTTCCCGAAAAACTTGAAAATAAATTTAAAAATTTAGAACCGTATTTTGAAAAATTTCATCAATGTTTAGTTCAACTCATATTATACGAAAACATTGATACAATTTATACATCGTCTCCTTTAATCATTTCAAAATATGTTAACACCAACTTCAGTAACACTTCATACGACAACATCCTCAATAAAGAAACCTGTAAAACGTGCAGCGCAGACTTAACAGTTAGAAACAAAAATTGGATTTGTACAGCCCAAATCTTCATGTTTCCTCCAACAACCAATACCAGTTCTATCGTTTTACTCAGCAATATAACAAAATCCAATGCGCTTACATTGCCTCGCACTTTTGTAAATTTTGGCCGACATCGACAAACGTTTGAAATCGGGAGTACTTTTTATTACCAGTCAAATCCTCACCAAACGTTTTGTATTCTAGTGGAGAAAGACAATTATGTTGTCAAATACACCAAAAAATTTCCATGGCTGGAAACCTACAAATACGTCTTAAATGAGCTCTACCCCCACAAGTTTCAATTCTACGCAGATCTTATTTTGCTTCGACTAAGCAGTAAAGCAAATTCTTCGGACGAGATTTACTACATTTGTCCATTTTGCAATACTTGCAATCCATATACACCTATACTCATTCAGCATAATTTTGCTAATCATGTTGAGTTAATTACAATTCTAAACCGTTTCAAAACATCGAAATTCGGGTATTCCAGTTTATGGCGTATTAAACCGGAATACATATATTGGCGATCATCCCCAACTTTCCAGGAAAACAACAAGTTTTACATGCATTTCCCATTATCTGGACTAAACGTTGTAGATGCAGAATACGGAATGAATTACTTGTCTCAAGCTATCCTCGGACCAATTATGGGAAATCATTCATACACAACGGATCGTTTAAGTGGTCCCCTACTTTCAAACAAAAGACCTTGTGCAAACACTTCAAGATTTTCAGTACTTTCCATGCCCGCCATAGTTTACACGGACGCCGCAAAATTCGACTTTCTCGTAACCTACGACCTTCATCCATTTAGATTTTTTGCTTGCGGAGGTCAACGTCGTATGACAAATATATTAGCATTTGACACATTCTACAAAGCTTACGATCAATTGACATGGATTGCAATTTTATTAACTTATATTGGTGCCCTTCAACTATTTTGCTTAATTTGGTCTAAAATTACCTTAAATGGAACCCTAATTTACTCCTCTGGTCAAGCATTACTATCAAGCTTGGCTATTCTTTTGGAACAAACGCAATCAATTTCTTTAAATCATCAAGGCCGACTAAGTCATTTCCTGGTTTATGGATGTATTACAATTTGGGGAATTCTTATTAGTAATTTGTATAAAGGCGATAACATCACTCGTTTAACTTTACCAGTGATGCCAATTCCTTATAAATATTTGAATGAATTAATTCGAGATAATTTTACACTTTACACGATGACGCCAACTGTACGAAATATATTGCATGGTTTAAATGTAACTTATCCTCCAATGATATCTCTACAAATGGAAGAAAATTTAAGGAAAAATGTAATTGCCGTTAATAATATTATACAGGTATTAGGCAACTGTAAGGATCAAGCTGTTGCAGCAATAGTTCCCGAAGAAAATGGGTTTCAATTTGCTTTACAGTGGCGAAATTTAAATGAAGTTAAGTTTGACGACGTTAGCATAGGGACAGAAAAATATGCAGGTATTTATAGAGGGATATTGCTTAAGAATAATGTTGATCCAGAAATTGCTGAAAGGACTAAAAAATTAAATGAAGCTGATATTATAGAACAATGGATAAGATTATGGGCTAGACGTATTGTTTTGAAAGGTGAACCTGGAAGTGAGCATTGGGCTAGGGATGATTTAAAAATGCGATTGATTAATGGCAGGCATAAGAAAAATAAAGCCAGAAATGATAAACTTGTTTTAGAGGGAAGTATTGTTACATTATTTATAGTTTTGGGAATTGGTTGGGTAGTTGGTTGTTTAGCTTGGGTGACAGAGTTGTTATTTGTGTTAAGGTTGAAAATAATTGAAAATGGATTTATAAAAGTAAATCAAACACGAATACCAGATTTGGAGTATATTTAACGGTAAATTTAAAAAAACGTGTGTATCTTTTTAACAGATATGTAAATAAAAATAAATTTTAAAATTCGAATTTATTTTCATTAAATTTTTCAAAGTAATTTTGTTTCAAATATAGCTCATCTCCTTCAAATTTTGAATATAATTGTGAAAACCACCTTCGAAACGACCTAATTTGATTATCTTCCTTTACAAGATTTGGACGCCTTAAAAAACATTTCCTGTTCCAAATTTCCACATCTCTTGAAATCTGTATTGCTTCTCCATATAAAACAAGTAGACCAATCGGATGAATAAATTTCTTTTCTGAATAAAATCTCTGTGTAATTCGTTGAAGTAGTGGTTCTATCGGTGTAACACTTTGAATAAGAACCCCTTTTCCTATCGGTGTATCAAAATGTAAAACGACCATACCCGCTCCAATTTGTTTCCCCGTCACACGAACATGACAAAACGTTATCTTATTTCCAAACAAATCAAATTGATGAAAGATTTCAAGTATCGACTCATGTTTCCTTTGAGGATCTTCATTAGTTTTCCATTTTGCTGACCATCTGTGTTTTAAAAATTGTCCAATAAATTCACATAATTTTTCAAATTGAACTGGAAAAATCGCAGGATTTTGATGAATGGCTTCTAAATGTGAAACGTCTGCTCCATTTTCTGGTATTTCTTGAATGTGACAAGTAACCTGAAATTCGGAACGTCCTCTATATTTCCATCCGGTCTTTCCACTAATTTCACTGATTTGTTCTGGAAACCAAGTAGGCTCTTTATTTTGATCATGGTACCAAATCCATATGAATCCATTTGCTTCCCTTACACGCCATAATTTTAATCCTGGTAGTTTTTCAATATTAGTATTTTCCTTTGTGTAGGGTACACTCTCAACCGCCCCATTTTTACAACCGTCAAATGACCATTGATGAAATGGACATTTGATACAGTTCCCATTTATGGTGCCACCAACTCCCAAATGGGCACCGAGATGGGGGCAATATGCATCTGTGACAAAAGCTTGTCCATTTTCTTCTCCCCGCCAAACTACTAAATTCTGACCAAGAACATAAATTTCTTTCACTTGTTTGAGTATTAACTTGTCAGATTCGAGAATCGAATACCAGCTATTTGGATAAGGTGGGGGTAGATTTACAATTTTTCTTCTTTTTAATATCAAGTTAACCATCTCCTTTTTCCTTTTTGAATAATTAAGATGATCATAGCCATAATCTGTATAATCCTTTAAAAAAATTAAATATCAAAATTAAAATATTTTATAAAATTACTTTAAACAAGTATAATTTTTTTTGGTTACCTTGACTAAATTATAAGGTCGATAAAATAAAAACCAAATAGCCCAACCAAAAATTACAACGAAAATAAGACAATTAGCGTAATACATTGTATGCCTTGTGAAATGTTTTAAAAAAATTGGATTCAAAATTTAAGAAAACGCTACAAAACAAATAATCAACTTGATTTCACTGGGGATGTACTAAAACTGACAGTGAGCTAAAGTGTAATACAAATCGGTTCATCTAAATAACTACTCAGGTTTATAATCGAATGCATGTTAAATTCTCTTCGGGAGTTTTTTTGTGCAAACGTAACGTACAACTCAACGATGCACTCTTAACCACGGAAAATTTTTTCAGACGAAACATTGAAAACCATCTTGATTTCCTGTGGGAATACAATTTTATGAGGTGTGTTTATAAAAATTTACGAGATGCATAAAACTACAGTGAAGTAACAAACTTGACATTGCATTCGTCTGATCCAGAACTTCACTGTGGAAAAATAATTATTTTGTGTTTTAAATCAATGGCAAGATTGCAATTAAAAGTTATCAAATCTCAATCTATTTTTAGTTGTATGTGGTCATGGGTTTTTAAATAAGATTATAAAAGTGGTATTCTCTGTTCAATCGTTTTTATTATTTATTTAAGCTTAACAACTTCACAAAAAAAAATTATCATTTAAACTGGTTTTCATAATTCGATTTTAGGTTTTTTAGCAGCTTTTCTTTCTGTTGCTATGCAATGCAGTGTGTCGTTTCCTGTATAAAAAAAATGTATGAATTTTATTCACATTTTTACAATCCTTCAAGTCAAGTGATAAAAAAGTGTACCATAAATTCACACGGTTGTCTGGTCGCAAGCTGTAATTCAAGATAGATATATGCAATTTTATGGGCATGATTATTACTTTTGCATAAAACTTTTTCTTTCTAATTTAAAATTTTAACAAACGAACTCGATAACATGTACATATAAGAAAAAAAACTTGAAAACCGGTTGATCATCTTAAAAAATTTCATCTTTCCAATTTATTTTGCGCATAATAATAAATAATCACAAAAAACCCAAAATGTACGATTAGGTACGATTTCTAGTTCCTCCAAAACGTAGGCTTAGCTCATCTTTTCGTATGAAATTTTGTAATATTTTTAGCCATTCATGTTCTCTTCCGTAAACCTTAAAAACGTTTCTTTCTTTTGGAGGCAAATTTCGTCGCCAAAGAGAAATTACTGTTTTGTATCCTTGAGCAACTTTAAAATTAACAACAAATAATATATTTAATTAATTAGAGAATTTTAAATGTCTTTTTATAAAAAAAATCGAATAAATTTATGTTCCAAAAAAATGATTTACGATTTAGCATATAAATTTCCTCTGAAATTCCCGGATAATGGAGTGGACCCGTAGTTTTAAAAGTTTGGTAAATCGGAACACCTAAATATTCGACAAGACATCAATTGTTATTTTTTTTAAATATGTCACGTTTTTTAAATTTAAATATCTTAATGTTTTTTTTTACAGCTTACAACTTGCACAGCCTTGAGTCCTTAAATTAATTCCAGAATAGTCAATAATTTCTACTACTCCACTAACATTTCTAAATCCATTCTCCGCCCTCAATTTAAAAACCCTTCTCATACCCATCTCTAAATTATATATGAGCCATCTACTAACTTGTCTTGTCCTTCCACTTATCACAGCCTGTCGAATATTCCACTCTGAAAACCAAATTTCAATAATGGGTCTATGGGCCATATCAAATGTATCTTGAAACGCGGGATATTCGGATTGGTAATATGACCAGTCTTCTAAATGAATTTTGTCCATTTTTTCTTTTTCCCGCCATTCCAAATTTTTTAGAAAATGTGTACTAGCTTTAGTCACACTAAACGAATTAGCTAATTAAAATAAAAAACGTAAAACAAATCGTTAGCTAAACGTTTTGGAGAAATAATGCAAAATATATTGGATGAATACCTTCCAGCCATTTAATCCAGTAGAGATCATCATTTAAAAACTGATAAATAATTGATGTCGGTGAAACTTTTGGAAGTACTCGATTTTTCAGCTTTTTAGTCCGACAGAATATTCGAGAACAGTTTTTTTTTTTAAATTAAATACACTTGACTTAATTATTTGATATTTTAGTTCATTTAAAAAAAAGTTAATAGTTCAATTACCTGATTTACAAGAAAACTTTTATGTTCCAAGTTTTCTTCGGCACATTCCAGTTTTTTACCAATTAAAATTATGAAAATTAAATAAGTCGTGAATAAAAAAAGACTATCCATTTTTTTAAAATAATTATTTATGTTATAAAAAATGGAAATTCTTAATGGAAAGTACAAAGCGGCGGTGTGAATTCGCTTTGAGCCCTGTGAAACTACTGACAAGTTATGATGCAATATTATTGAGTGTAATTTTATGAGTTTCTGGAAAAGTACAAAGCACCCTGCTAATCTAAAAAAAAAAACATTTTCACTTATCAGCAGAAAATTCAACTTCGGGTTTTTTTTATCACTGGGAAAATATCAGTTTAATTTTTAAAAAAATTGCGAAATTGTAGACAAAGTAGTGAAGTGAGTATTTAATTTAATAACTTTATTTGCACTTTCAGTATAATTGTTACAATTAATTAATCAGGTTTTTCTTTTAGAAATGGTGGTTGTGGTGAAGTCTGATTAATTGTTGGCGTCGTTTCCTTTTTGTGACATATTTTGATGTGTTTTAACAAACTCTCCTTTTTTGTACTTCGATACAAGCAACTTGAACACTTTTCCAGATTCTCTTTTAAAATTGCATGTTTATCAGTTAAATGGTTTTCCAAATCTCTACAATTATAATTAACTTGACACTGGTCACAGGGTGCTTTTAAATTGTTGAAGTTTGGCTTTTGGAAAAACTTTAACTTTTTCTTCTTTCGCCAGTTTGGATCGGGTGGGCAAATTGATTGAAATTTTTGTTGGTTGGGTAGTCGTCGAGATGGATGGGTGTGTAGATTTAAATGGAAGTCTAGCCCGAGGGGGGTTCGGAATTTTAAATTACAGATTCCACAGATATGAGATTTTGGTAAGGTGGGGTCACGCTCGTGGGTGGAAAAGATGTGGGTGGACATTTGGGTTAGAGTGTGTTTAATTTCGGGAGATGGGCAAATGGGGCAATGATAAAATTTTTGAAGATGTTCCAGAATTTTGGGGGTTTTGGCGCACTTTTTCTTTCGGGTTTGCCAGTGGTGGATGAGGCGGCTGTTGGAGATGAAGATTTTGTGGCAGGTGGGGCAAGAGTGACCTTGGACTCCGGAGTGGACGGCGAGAAGATGGGGTTTGATGTGGTTGAGGGGGCGGTACTCGCTGCAGATTTCACAGGGTAGCTGTCTGGTGAGTGTGGGGGAAGGTTTGGGGGGAATGGGGAGTTTTTTTGGGGGAGGGGAAGGTTTTTGGAAGGGGGGTCGGATAAAAGGTACTGATAAGTGGAGAAGGATTTGGGCGGCTTGGTATTGGAGAAGGGGGGCCGGGAATATTTGTGGGGGTTGGGGTTGGGGATGTGGTGGGGATTTGGGGGGAGGGGGAATTATTGGAGATGGTGGTGGTAGTGGGGAAGGAGGTGGAGGATGATGGTGTTCTCGAACTAGTCTTATTTTTCTTTTCTTTCTTGGAATAATTTTCTCCAGGTTTTGACTTCCGGGTTTTGGTTGTGGAAGAGATGCGGGGGCGGTGGGGGTGGATCTAATGACTGGTTTGATTGGTGAAGTATTTGCGGTGGATGTTGGGGGTGATGGTAGAACTGCTTTGGAGACAACTGAGATGATAACTGGACTTGGTGAACTGGGCGGTGGTGGTGAAGGTGACAGAGGTGATGGGGTGCCTGGTGGCGATGGTGGTATCTCTTGAGGTGGAGACGGAGGTGACTCCTCTTCAAATTTTGAAGGTGGTGATGGAACCGGAAGCTGAGATAATGTAACTGGTGGAGGGTGGACCTTTGGCGGGAGTGGAATAAAATTTGGTGGTGGTTCACTTGGAAAAATGACTTTATTTGTACCTAAAATACAAATTGAAAATTAAAATTATTGGAATTAATTATGTTTTTAAAAGAAGGATTAATTTTTAAAATTAAATAATTTTAAACCTTGTTCAATAATTATATCGTGTAAATTTTGAACAAATCTACGCATCCCGTCCACCTCCCCTTCTGACCGACCACTTGAGAGTAATCTGTGAAGAAAGAGGTTCCTTCTGGTTCTCTTGACTATGTGAGGTGGATGGGTATACTTTTTTGTGGAGCTGACTACTTTTCGAACTTGTTCAGTCTTTTGTTGAATATTAACTTGGCAGTGGAGTAACTCTGCGTGTAAGCGGTAAATTGAGGAGGTGAGATTATAGCAGTTAAGGCACAAGGGAGGAAGATTAGCCATCACTGGGAGACCTTTGGCTTGACATTCTAATTGGCTTTTGGAGTAGGTTGGATCACTTCCTGAGAGATAGTGAAGCACTGGCTGGAATGTACGGAGGGAATTCGGATTGGTTTTGAGGAGATCAAGTAAAGTTGTTGGGGATTCAGGTTCCAAGCAGAGGAGACAGTAGTTCAGGAAATTAATTGGGGTTCCTCCTCCGGAACTGGCCATACTTAACTTTTAAAAGAAACAATTAAATAATTTAAGTGAAAAAAATAATGAATTTAAAAAATTTGATGTAAAAAAAATACTGTGCTTTTGATAATCTCAGATATTCAACACAATCCAATCCACCAAGTCAGTCAGCTGTTCGTGAGCTTGTGTTCGTGCAAAAAAAAACTAACGAACGATTTTGTACGAAAGCTTGTTTTTTGTGGCTTTTGGTTTTGGCATTATGTATCATGCATTTCATCCAAATTAATATAAATGGAAGACCATTTAAATATTTAATTGTACATACATTTTTTTATATTTATTAATCATATTTAAAATTCTAGAGAAAGTTTTTTTTTTATTAATTTTATTCATTTTCCATTATAATTAATTATCATTTTAATTTTCTTCGTAAAAATTACAAAAAAAAACAAAAGTTTTTTTTCCTTCAAATTTGGTAACATTAAAAACAATTTAAAAATTGGTGATTGACGTGTAACTTTGTGTAACGAGCAGATGTCCAGAGAACTATTATTTTTTTGTGGGATTTCATTAGAAAAATAGTTGGAATGAACGAACACGTCAAAAAATGTTAACGATAAGTAACCAATGCTCTTTTTTTTACTACTAATTTTCCTTAATTGGGGTTTTTCCCATGTTGTAATTTTTTTTTGTCAATATGTCATATTAGTCATTAGTAAAAATCCGTTGGTAATAAAAATTATTTTACAAAGTTATTTCAATTTGAAAAAAAAAAACAAATCCAATCAATTTTTTTTTACATTCAAGACAAATAATATAATTTTAAGTTAACCAAGTAATTTATAAAGCTTAATTGTAGTTTAAATTGTTTTTAATTTGGAGTACTTAAAGTCCATTTTATTAATTATTTGTCAGAATGTATGCTATACAAAGTTTGCAGTTAATATTTCTATCTATATTTCTCCTAATTTTGGTGTTTACCCCATCATGTAAGAAAAATCATAATGGTAGACAATACACCAATTTTAATTATCAAATTTAACTTTAATTAATTTTTGAAATTCCATTTTTTTTGTATAATTTATTATTAGGTTTTGGTATACATTGTTATAACTGCACGTCCTACAAAAATATTGGCTGTGGTGACCCATTCCAGCTGAAAAATCAGGATTTATCCCATTTTGTAGTTGAGTGCGGAGAAAATTCGACATTTTGTAGGAAAACTATTTCACAAGGTAAACTATGCTACTTATCAATTACAATAATATTTTAAATAGATAATTATTAATTTACTAAATTTGAATCACAAATTCTCTAGTTTACTTGGACTCTGTTAACCAAACAATGAGAGTTACTCGAACGTGTGGATATTTACATGATGAAAAGTTGGCTATATCAAAGGTAAATTACTAGAGTATCATTTTAAAAATATATGAAGTTAATTAATTATTTATTTAATTTAATTATTAAAGGATGATGACCCAAGCGCCCTAAAATGTTATCGAAAGAGAGGTTCTTTGGGAGCTGAAATAGAGTATTGTGCTTGTTATTCCGACAGATGTAATTCAGGAAATATTCAATTTGCTAATTATTTTACTACTTTGTTACCATTTATTGCATTACTATTAATTTTTAACAATTAATAACCAAATTAACAGAAAGTACAATTAATTATTAAATTATACTAATCATAGTAATCATTAATGATTTTTTAGTATAATATTTCAAATCTAATTTTGTGCTCGTATTTTTGGAATAATAAATTGATAAATTTTGATTTCTTGCATCAAAAAAATTGAAATTGAAAATTGATTTCATAATTTTATCTGCACTATAATTGTTGAATATCTGTATTTTTGATGAGTTATATCGTGGGAAAAAATTTCTAGACGCCCCTATAGTTTTGTTCATATTTTACTTATTATGCATTCAATTTTCTTGCATTGCCCCAGTTTAGTTGAATTGGTTGGAGGGAGCTGGTTTTAGGGATTTTTTTAGTTAGTCAGTTTGTTTTGATGTTTGAAAGAATTTTACAATGTAATTAAAATGATGCTTAATTTAATTACAGACAAAGTCAGTTAAATATTGAATTTAAATTTCAAAAATGGAATTAAAGTGTTTAATATGTGGTGTTAATAGTAATTTAAAAGATAGTACAGATCCGGGTGAGAAATTAGCAGGAAAAGAGTTTAAAAAAGGGTTCACTCTATTTTGTAAATTGCTAATTAACAGCAGCAGTAATCAAAGTGGTGGTGGTGGAGAAGGGCAAATTAAAAATGGCAAAATTAAAAAGGAAACAGCAATTAGTGAGGATGATAATTTGTTAAGGTTAATTAGTGGTGAAGGTGAATGTGAGCAGAATATTTTTGGAGGGGATGACGAAGAAGATGATAGTCCTCCAAGTTGTTGTAAAACTTGTTGTAAATCGCTGGAGGAGGTGATAAGACTGGAAAGGGTTATCCAAGACATTAAGGTACTGCTCCAAATAAACAAGACAAGTATAATAATTACAAACTCAATTAGACGTTATAAATAAAATTAATGATTAATTGTTTTATTTTAATTTTATAAACTTTAAAGCTGTCTCAACTAGTCCACGTGAATAATCTGAAGGAAGCCTTAATCTCATCAAAGCCAGCGGAAGGATCCAATGATAAGCAGAGCGATAAAGATAACAATGACGATGATCGGAGTAGATTATGGAAACAAGTTAGAAATGAGTTAATCAACAAATGTGCGTGTTAAATTATTAAAATTAAATCTGTTTTCAAATTATTTCTTGTATTTTAACTGCTATCTATTTTTTGGTTAAAGGTTTTCCAAATGTTTCGTCGGTAAGCCAAGTAAATCAAAATGAAAGAAGAACAAGACTATCAGCCAAACGGCTAATAACTGGTACCCCATCAAAGACGCCAAGTTCAACTGACACTAGTCACTATCCATGTCGTCAAAGTAAATTAAAAGCTTATCGAAACTTAAGGAACTTATCCACTCAATCAACAAGTCCCCCAGAGGTGGAGGAAGATGACCAGCAGTCAAGGTCATCACCTTCTGACAATAATGAAGATGGTGACGATAATGACCCCGACTTCATCCCAATTAAAGAAGAACCTCAAGATATTGAAATGGAAGACGACAACCATGACCCCAGTGACTTCGGCACTGAAACTGAGGAAGCCCAAGAACGACCTATTCCTAAACCTCAGAAGACCCGGTCCAGGTCCAGATCCAACTTCCCCCGCCAACACAGTCACACCGTCTACCTCATCTCCTCCCCCGAAAACCTCTACATTTACAAAAACACCTTCGTAAAATATATCCCCTCCTCCCGCCACTTTCACTGCCAAGAAATCTCCTGCCCCACCCCCATCATCCACCAAACCCCCACCTCCTCCTCCATCCTCTCCATCCAAACCCACGTCACCTCCCACCACTCCTTCTCCTCCACCCTCTCCCCTTCCCCCACCATCATCCTCCGCTTCTGCCCCAACTGCTCCACCTCCTTCCCCTGCAACTCTTTCAAAACCGAACGCCTTTTCACCGCCCACCTCCACTCCTGCTACGCCAACAAACACAAAATCCTCCTCTGCTCCATTTGCTCCAAGCCTTGCCTCTACGTCGACCATCTGATGCACTTCTGGAGTCACAAAAATACTCAAGATAAAATCCACTCAATTAAATCCAACTCCCCCATTCCATCTCAATGGAAATTCAGAATCCTCTCCAGAAAACCCGGACGATCCCGCACCAAGGACCCCTTCTACTCCCTACTCACCAACACCGGTGGTACCGACATCACTGCTCAAGATCCCCCTCCAGAAAAAATGGAGCCTCCTCCTCGTCCCAAATATACACCCCAAAGCATAGCCTCAAGGACGTGCCCCACCTGCCAAAAAATCTGCCGGAATTTAAAATACCTCCGCGCCCATCAGCTGACCCATCTTCCATCCGAAACCCGACCCACCCACCAGTGCCCCCACTGCTCCAAAAAATTAATGAGTGAACAAACCCTAAAATATCACATAGAAAGGGTACACAGAGCCGACGAGGGGTCATCCAGTAAAGATGTCATGATTCAGTGCGCCCACTGCCCCCAACAATTTTACCACAGGGATGTCTCCTTTATCAATGCTCATATGAAAAAACACGAGGGCGGCAATGCCCCCTTTATTTGCGACATGTGTGGAAAAGGATTTTGGTGGAAGAGGTACCTCGATAAGCATCGGGACACCCATAAAGACAACATTGAAGATAGGCACAAGTGTGATAAGTGTGAAAAAAGTTATAAACAGAGGCGCCATCTATTGGGTCATCGGAAAACAGCTCATTAACATAAAAGTTATACAATTTTATTGTCAAATTTTCAAAATTAATTACAATTAAATTTTTTAATCTTGATCATAAACTACTCCAATCTGTTTTCGAATACTTTCCATAATTTCCGCAATAATTAGCGACATCTCGTGGCTAACCACCTTACTCTCAATTTTCCCCTCCAAAATACACCTCCTCACCTCCCCACACTCATAATGCATTCCCTGGCCATTTTGAAAATTCAACTTGATCCATTCCTCAGGTAACGGAAATACATCAACTTTCCCAGTCCCCACCTCCTCCAATTCCGTAGGGCACCAAAAAGGTCTCCTCACCTTTAAAGTCCCCTTTGTTCCACAGACAATTCCCTCATTTGGCAAATCAACCCTCGAGTGTGTCATCAAAGTTGCTGTTCTCCCTTTCGAAAACACAAGTGTTGTACTCGAACACTCATCAACACCATCAAAATTTAATTGCCCACCGCTAATTATTTTAAGGGGTCGTTCACCAAATACGAACTCCGCAAATTGGACACAGTAAACGCCCAGATCGAGTACAGTACCACCTCCAAGGTTCTTATAGCTTTAAAATATAAATTAAAATTATAGAGCAATCAATTAAGCTATAAAAAAATTATTAATTATTTAAAATATTTATTTTAATTACTTTAGTCGATCAACACCAGGCATGGGCTCACCAAAGGACACCAAAACGTGTAAAATCTCTCCCAAGCTGTTATCCTCAATTCTTTTCCGAAGTTCTGTATAAACCGGAAAGAATCTTGACCAAATTGCCTCCATTAAAAATAAATTCTTTTCTTTGGCCAATTCAATCATTTCCTTTGTTTCTTTCACATTCATTCCGAGGGGCTTTTCACACAAAACGTGTTTCCCATTTTCAAGGGACAACCGAACCATTGGCAAATGAGCTGGGTTTATAGATCCAATGTAAACCACATCTACAAAAAAAAAAATTAGATTTTTTTTTAGAAATTAAATTATTTTGTAATTAAATTTTAATTTTTTGTAGATATTTTGTAATTATACCTATTTCACTATCCTTAACCAACTCTTCATATGACCCATACGATTTAGGAACGTTATGAATTTTTGCTAATTTTTCCGCATTTTCCAGATTTCTTGCCGCTACCGCAATAACCTTGTGTTCATCTTTAGATAAGTGAGCAAATCCGGCTAGAAAATCGTGGGAAATTAGACCCGCACTTAAAATACCCCAACGAAGTGTACTCATTTTTTTTCCTCTAAAATATTTAACAATCAGAAAGAAAAGAATTTGGGTGCGTTTTTCCTCGGAACAGTTTTTGAAATGAAGTGATAATCAAAATGTAAAAATGTATACCTTATTTAAATCCTGCCTCCTGCCTGGATACCAGGCTTTAGATAAAAATGTTATGCAATAGATATCTATGTTGTAATATAATTATATATTGTACATGATAAAAAAAATGACAATATTCCCACATATTTTTTTTTTGTTTCAAGGTTAACAAGTGACAATAAACTTGCCCAACTTTAATTCCAAAAAAAAAATATATCAAGAGAATCAAGTATGAAACCTGTTTCCAAAGCTGCACCTTCTAAATTCTTGCGTAAAACAAATATATGCTTTATTATCACATCAAGCTGGAAAAAACCCAGGTAAATTCGTGCTAAAAAAATTACAACTTTACAACTTTTTTTTGCATAAATAACTGCCTTCCAATATGAAATACGCTATGTATCTAATATTAACTTAACTAATAAATTACTTTACACATTATATACATAAGGTATACTTTCGTTATTTGTGGATCTTTACATAATTGTTAAAAGTAGACGATTTTTATTTATTTTTTATAATGTAATTTTATTGGTGGGTGAACTGCTCTGCGGTTTAGAATTCACGTTTTTAAGACAAGGCGATTTTAAGGTTTACGAGTAAAAATTAGAGAATATTTAAACAAATACGAGTAATTTCGCTCGTTAAAATTGAATGGCTTTAAAACTTGACAACTTCGAATGCGTCATGAGGCTCCAAATCACCGCCAAGATAGTCTGGTAATATTTTCTTGTCTAGATTTGCATGCAGCTCGGTAAACTTTTTACTTGGTGAGGTCAGCACAAACTTTAAAAAAAAAAAAATAATAATTTATGAAAATTTTATTTACAAAATTGGGAATATTTTTGTTAAAGTTTTCATTTTTTTAAACTTACCCTTTCCTTTAATTTCTTAGGAAAAAACGGTTTGATAAGCTCGTATAAAAAAGTAAAATAGAATGGAACGTTGATAAAATAAATAGCCTTGATTTTTAAAGGGCAAGCAAACTATAAGGAAAAAAGTATAAATTTAATTGTTTGTACTGCACTATATTTAATTATTGGGAGTATAATGTTTTTTTAAAAATAGTATTAAATATTTTTACCCATAAAGTGTTAATAATTCTGAGCATAACACTTAAACCGAAATGCCTGGCATACCACAAACCCATTCCTTGAACGTCTGCCACCCCCACGACTCCATTTTCTGCGGCGTCTTCATCAACCAAAAATTTTTCACTGAGGTATACAAAAACATGTGTGAGATCAGTGATGTTAAGCGTATTCAAATCCCATTTCACTAAAAATAATTCAAAATATATATTTTTTTTAATCCTTAAAAATATTTTTTAATAGCTTTAAAAATACTTTCGTTTTAACTTACAACCACGAACACATATCACACGTCGTCCAAACCGATCATTATTTTTCAAAATGCCCCATAACCCAATTTCTTGTAATTCTTCATAAAATCGTGCTTCTTTTTGAACAAACACTTCAGGATATTGATCAAAACGTACTTCTGCTTTTTTCTTAAGCTACAAAATAAATATTTACAATTTAAAATATAGTTAATTAAAAACTATAATGTTCATAATTCATAATTATTTTATTTTTTACAGCGTACTGTCTCCCAAGCATGTTCCGGTCGATTTTTCCTTGCTCTTAGATACAATAACATGAGATCATTATCCGAACCAGCATTTACCAAAAATTCTCGAACCTGTTCACTGCACTTATTTTTCGCTAAGAACTCTATTCAAAATCAATAAACACTAAAAAATTAACTCTACCTTCACAAAATACTAATAAACTTTAATAAAAAACCTATAAAAATGCTATTTAAAAAATTACAATTTACCATCATTTAATTCTCTCATTCTATCCAAACCCTGTATTTGGGTATCCGTCAATAAAATTTCTTGCTTAATTGAATCCATCCTTTTTTATTTGAAATTCCACCATAAAAACACTCACAATAAACACACATGCAAACTAATATATAATTTTACAACTGGATAGTTTCTTCTCCAGATTTCCTTATCAACTGAACTGTGATACAGTCAAACTCAAATTACTTGCTAGTAAAAATTTTTAAGCTGCAAACTTTACCATAATAAAAATCCAAGACGTTTAGCTCATTAACCATAAGACAGCTTGGTAAAAGGCAGTGCACAAAATAAATCATGTTGAGGTACTACCTATTCTAATGGAATAACTTGAATTTCAACTGCTTCCATCGCATCGTTCGATCTTTTCTGCTGCTCATTTTTCTTCATCAATCTATCCATTTGTCCATTGATTTCAGAGAATGTGTTACATAGCTAGCAATGATGCATCACAAGTTTTCCTTATTCATTCCCATAATCATGGAACATGTTAATCATTCATTTATGCAGAGAGTGAACTGGAAAAAAATATTATACCCAAGACACAAGACAACTCAAAACCTGTTTTTTGAACTGCCTTTTATTCATGTACAATGAACTGGTTGATAAAATAAAATGGGTTGGAAAAGACATGTAAAATTATATATTAAAAATTGGCTTTATTTTATAATATACGTAGATTTTTTTGTAAAGTAGTCAATTAAAGACAATTTTTTTTTCTACTGACCACAAATTTTTATAAAGATAATCTTACGAAAACTAAATTACATCCGGTTGCAGTAAATTATAATTACATATCTTTGTTTGGTTTGCATTAGTTAATTATTCTATTATTCGTTTTTTTTTGCTAAAGGGCTTCGACCTTGACATAATGACACTAAATATAATTTTGGCTTTAAGTGCTTTGAAATAACACGAAAATTTTACTGCGAACATTTATTTGAAAAACATCAATTTTATTTATCATTTCAATTCAATTTCCCACTTTCTAAATTTAAATACGACTAGCATTACAAAATAAATTAAGTGATAAATCTTTTTTTTAAGTTTTCAGAACTGATTTAACGTTAAAGTTAAATATTTCACAACTAATGTCAAATTAATATCATTTTAACGAATTGTCCTGCAATTCGTGTTATTTTTTTGTACTTTAAGCGACAAACTTGACGAATGAAAATTATAGGCGACAGAAACTTTGTACTTAGGCTAAAATACTGTTGAGATAAAGTACTTTAGAACTTAATAAATTCAAAGGCTTCACTAGGTTCCAGGTCACCTCCCAAGTAATCCGGTAAAATTTTCTTATCTTCATTTGCGTGTAGTTCAGTAAATTTCTTACTTGGTGTGGTCAGAAAAAACTACAAAAAATAATTATAAATAATGAAGAAGATAAGTTATGAACTGGAAACTTTGATAAACCAAAATATTAACTTTATAAAATTGATAAGTGGTAAATTGAAAATGGTAAACTTACCCTTTCTTTAAGCTTCTTCGGGAAAAATGGTTTGATAAGCTCGTATAAAAAGGTAAAGTAGAAAGGGACGTTGAGAAAATAAATTGCTTTTATTTTTAGAGGACACGCAAACTATATAAGTAAATAATTTTAAATTAGATACTAAATGTAGCAAAAATATGAAAAAAATTTTCTATTTAAATGTCAGTAAATAATTATTATTTACCCATAAAGTGTTCATAATTCTTAGCATAACGTTAAGTCCAAAGTGCCGTGCATATGACAAACCCATTCCAGCCACGTCCACAACAGCTACAATACCGTTCACAAGGGCGTCATCGTCCAACAACATTATTTCACTTAGTTGCAAAAAATTATTGGTGATGTCAACAATTTTAAGGGTACTCGTATCCCATTTGCCTGTAATTTGTATTTCAATTAAATATTTAATAAACAAAATTAATTCAAATTCTACAATTAAAAAAAATTAAATGGTATACTTATTAGTCAACTTACAACCCTGAATACACAAAATTCGTCGATTGTGTTTCCCTCTGTGTTTCAAAATGCCCCATAATCCAATTTCTTGTAGATTTTCATAAAATTCGGCTGGTAGTTTCACGAAAACTTCAGGATAGCGATCAAAACGAACTTCGGCTTTTTGCTTGAGCTAAAAAACGTTAAGCAAAAATTTGAGAAATTTTTAAGCAATTGACAGTTTAAAATAAATTTTATTCCGAATTTTTCGGTTTACCGTTTGCCAAGCATGTTCCGGTCGATTTTTCCTTGCTCTTAAGTACAACAACAAGAGATCATTATCTAAACCAGCTTTCTCCAAAAATTCTCGAACTTCAGCACTACACTTGTTTTTAGCTAGAAACTCTGCAAAAAAATTAAATTCAATGTCAAATTTGCAACCAGAGTAAAATTACTCTTTTAAAAATAAGTAATTAAGTTACAATTACCTTCATTTAACTCTCTCATCCGATCCAAACCTTGCACTTGTGTATCCGTCAACTCAATTTGTTCTTTTATTGAACCCATGGCTATTTGATTAGCACCAATTTACCAATAACCAAAACTCTCTTGTATTTTTTAATTTAACTGCACAAATAAACCATTTATTATAATCCTTTTTTGGCGATGTTCGTTTGTTTTCTCCTTGGAACGCATTTGCCAACTGAACTGTGAAACGGTCAATGTCGAATTAAAAAATGGTTAAAAATGTTTATAGGTGCATTTTATAATAAATGACGAAATTCAAGTTGATGCTATCAATATTCAATTAAAATCTTATCAAAAAATTTTTTTACAACGGGTAATGTTCGAATGAAAATTATGTCGAGATTTTACATAATCGGACTTGAACTCTAACTGATAAGATCACTTGACTGTTCTGTGCTGCTTGGTCAATGATCATCAATCTTTCATCCGTTCCATTGATTCATTAGAACGTATATAGCAATACCGTGTAAAGTTATATACAGAACCACATATTTCGTTATGTATCCATGCAACATTTTTTTAGCGCAAAAAAGTAAAATCAGTCAATCGAATGTGGTCAAGGTTAAAACTACAAGTTTACATGCTTAATGTAAAACATTCTGACTGTATTCATTTTTGGTTACCTCGATGCGCATATTTTTTTGTACTTTGTAGCTCAACATCAAATTTTATTTTACTTCTAAAATGAGAAATATGTAATATAGATATAGATCTGACATCTGTAAAATTGTATCATTTGTACAGGTTATCAAGCTAATTTATGTGCATGTATTATGACGTACTGTAATCGAAACTCCAGTGCAGAAATTTAGAGTCATTTTTTTGGGTTATTAACCGTTTTTAATAGATTTGAGATATTATAGTTAAGTTGAGTTATTATGTATTTGCTGAATGCGAAACTGAGAAAAAATGATGGTTTTCAGCCAGGTCAATGTGAACTCTCTAAAAATAATTTTTTATTGAAATTGCTTTAGTTTCATGAAAATAATGACCTCCAGAGTAAGCCTAATTACGACGCATTAAAACCTGTTTAACTAAAATACCTAAAATCAGTTATGCATTACAATTTATATTAAAATTCTTTCATGTCAAATATTTAAAAAAAAACTATTGCATGATATTGCTACATGCAAGTCAAAGTTGACTGATCTAACAAAGCTTGAATTTGCTCTTCATTTCAAGGTTAAATTTGGTAAGGACAATTACATACGGCACTGGTTTGATACTTTTCGTTAGGTCAAGTAAGTTTTTTTATGATTAAAATTATAAATGGTGCAAAGGTTAATGTATTTGGCGCTGATTTATTTTAATTTACGTCATATCATCTGGCATATCACATGTTCTTATCAAATCGCATAATAACGCTATCAATATCGAGTGCATTCATATCAATAATTATTGTATGATTTAAATGATAATTTTACAAATTAACAGGAAAAATGCTGAATATAAACACTTATCATAAATTTAACATGCGTGCAACGCTTGAGATTTTTGTGTAGTTCGCTGAAATAATCATTTTTTCGGCGGGCTAAAAGTCTCATGATAGATTAACGTAAATTCTCAAAGAGAAAAGTAAACTAAAAGTCAATTAATGTATTCTTACTAATAGTTGGACAGGAATGTGATAGTCTGTATTCAAACATGATAAATGATAACCTTATCAATACAATCTGTGCTTATCAAGAAAAAACAATATTTACACTTGATAAATTAATTAAATAAGGGTAAATTAAACGTTAAATGAATGTATGAAAAATTATATAGTTCTCAGTTAAATGAAATAGAGTGACATCTTAATTTTACTAAAGTAACCATACAATAATCTGATTTTTGTGGATTTTTTTGTCGCTTAGAAATAAAAAAATAGCAAAATAAATATTGTTTAATTTCGATTAAAGTTCAAACCCATCCATTAGGATGTTTTATTGCCGCATTAAGTTATTATTTATATCAAAATGCAAAATTAACTTACTGATATGTTACCAACCGGATCCATACGATTTTTATTTGCATAAAAAATGTAAAAAAAAATATAAATTAAAGGACTTTACTTATGTTATAATCACGATGTTTATCAATAATACTCCATCAGACTGTGGGAAGTTTAACCTTGAAAAAAAAAATTACGGATTGAATGCATTCGGAAAGCGGTTGTTCTAACCAACCTTATATGGAAAAAATAGGCAATAAAATTGCCGAGATTTTATTTTTAGAACAATTCGTGAACGAAATACAATAAATTATTAAATAAAATAAAATACTGTAACTGCTAGACTTAAAACTTGACAAACTCAAATGCCTCACTGTGCTCCAATTCACCTCCTAAATATTCTGGTAATATTTTTTTGTCTAGATTGGCATGCAGCTCAACAAACTTTTTGCTCGGTGTTGTTAGTGAGAACTGTGGAAGAAAAACAGATACGCATTTAAGTTTATGGAAACGATCCGAACAAAAAAATTCAATCTGATAACATATTAAACTTACTCTTTCCTTCAACTTTCTTGGGAAAAAGGGTTTAACAACATGATATATAAAATTTAGATAGTAGGGAACGTTGAGAATAAAGATTCCTTTGATTTTTAAAGGACAAGCAAACTGCAAAATTGTAGAAAAATAATTAAAAACAATATTTTTTCCCCAGAATTGAGCAATATTTTATTATTATTATTTGGCTTACCCACAAAAGGTTTATAATTCTTATCATAACGTTTATTCCAAAATATCTGGCATAGTAAATTCCCATTCCTTCTGCATCCCCCACTAAAATTATACCGTGGTCAACAGCATTATCGTCCAATAATAGTTTTTCAGTTAGTTGTATAAAATTATTTGTGAGATCTGTAACGGTATGTAAGTTTGGGTCCCATTTGCCTGTTCAATCATTAAATATGTCAAAGCATTTTTTAATAAAAATTAAAAGTTCGTAGGATAAATTTAAGAACGTTTAAAAACGTACACCCACGAAAACAAATAACACGGCGACCACATCCATCCGTGTTCCTTAACAGGCCCCACATTCCACGTTGTTGTATTTCTTCATGAAAAGTGGAAGGTTTTGGAACGAAAACTTCTGAATACTGGTCAAAACGTACCTCTGCTTTTCTTTTGAGCTATACAAAATATTTGAATTTTCCTATAAGTCCTAAATATAACATTTTTAAATAATGTAAATTACACACAAATTATAAACTTACTGTTTCCCAAGCATAATCTGGTCGATATTTTCGAGCTCTTAAGTACACTAGCATTAAAGCATCATCGGAACCAGCTCCCTCCAGGAACTTTTTGACTTTAGGGCTACATTTGCATTTGGACAAAAATTCTACTCAAAAATTATATTTATTAACAAATTTGCATTTGGTTATATTTATGTTTAATTTTAAGACAAATATTTTAATAAAGCTACCTTCATTCAAACTTCTCATCCGATCTAAGCCCCTAATCTCAATGTCTGTTAAGATAACATCTTGCTTTATTTTATCCATGTCCATAGTTATTATTGCTTTTTCAAATTACTGCAAGAAAAATACCAAGAAAAAACCTTAAATTAAATACTCAATGCCGTTTTCAAAAGAACACTGAAAACTATAAAATTTCAGGTTGTCCATTTCTCTTGGTATTTTACTTTCTTTGAGGCTTCTTCACTATCTAAACTGTAAACAATGGGTGTCCATACAAAAAAAAATGTTTTGTTGTTGCCCAAAAAATTCATAATTGTAAACCCATCAATGCTCAAAACAGGTTTTATGCACAACCAAAATATTATTGTGATATAGCATTAGAATTTGAGTTCATAAGAAAATTTGACTGCTGTAATGATCCTAAGTATTCAATCCTTTCATTGATTTATACTAGCTTGTTCGGTTGTATTACACCTTTTTTGTTGTGTTCATGAACCTTGTAACCTGTTCACAAAAAAAGTGACGCAGTTAATGCGTAGAAAATGCTGCAGTTCAACAACAAAAAAGTTTTGTTTTGATATAACTTTTTTTCTGTACATTTATTTGTAGTTGGACATGCTTCTCTCCACAAAAACTTCTTGATATGCGCTTCTCTAGTTTCTTCCTTAATCAGCCAGGACACTAAAGCAATCACGCACCGCTGTCGTGCAAAAGTAAGCTTGCCAAAATGAGCTCCGCTGTTCGGTGAGATGATTTATAGTTAACTAGACTCTACCAAGATGATGTGCATTTTAAATCAACTTTCGTCTTAAAACCACTTGTTGGTTGAAATGTATTTTATGATTACTTTAGCTTTAATTCCAGTAGTGTTTTTGTTTATCCGTCAATTTTAAACAATAAATTCCGGTTGATGACTTTTGTTTCACCCTGTAATCTCCATGGAATATTTTAAATTAATTGCATATCTATAATTCAAATATAAATAAATGTGTAGTGTTTATATACTCTTGTTACATGCGCAAAATTGGTCTAGTCGTTCATAAGGAAAATTCTAAAGCAAGCACTGAAACAAAAGCATTTTTTATTGAAAGTTATCTCAAAGTATTCCATTTATGCACCTATTTGCTTTGAACGAACTTTAAAAAGGAGCATTTACCTGAGAACGCATTCAACAGATTGTAATCCCGAATACATGTTATAGTGGTTTCATACCCCACAGTTTTATTACATTTTCTATACTTTCTCCAAGTGCGACTGTGCTGCAGGTTTGAGGTGAAAGTTGGAACTATCAGAAATAAGTAGCGATTTTTTGTGGAACAAGTTACAGTTCAGTTTAAAGGCAATAGGTGCCGTTTGAAGACATTTTTGTGCGTAGGTTTATTCCCATAATGAAATAGCTGATACGACAACGTTATGAAACAAAGATTGCTGAATAAAACTTTACATCGCACATGTACGCTAATCTTAAAAATGTCCAATTTTACCCATGAAAGCGACTTTAAATCGAATAGATGTTAATCCATATTTTCTTGCGTAAACGGTGTTTTTAAACTGTTAAATGTATAATATCAAAACACTACAACAAAAAAATAAAATTTTAAGGTCATTAATTTAATAATTTTACTTTAAATTTTACAACAAAAATTAACATAACTAAGCATAACATGAGACTCGTCTAGTATAACATTTTTGTTGTAAAAATATTTAGCCAAAGTTTTCCCACTTGTTGAAGCCTTCCCTGTTGCTCCTCATATTTTGAACGTGCTTTCTCTTCTGTCATAAGGAATGTAGCTACAGTTAGAAGTTTTGGGCTTCAAAGATAGCATCAGGACGTTTTTAGTTAAGCCAAAAACTTATTGTTAGATGGGGCTATAGTAGCAAAAATTTGGTAGCGCAATATTATAATTGTAGAACAAAATACTCTGCATTTGTCCCTGATGTAGTTCTCGCTACCAATACTTTCAGAAATATTTTAGCTTTCTGAAATATCAACATTGCCAGATGAAACTTTACGAAACTTATATCAGTTAGTTTGAAACATGTTTAAAATATCTTTGCCATTATCGTCACCACAGAAACTTTTACGGCTTAATTATTTCTTAGGAAATACACGATAGATATCATTGTATATATTATCCAGAAAACAGTAAATATTTTTTGCTTGCCTTAGAACTTTTCATAGTTCAAACAACATCTTGATAATCTTGTTTGCGTTACTTTCCTGGAAAAACTTTCTCTATCATATTACTGGCATAAAGTCACAGAAACACTCTGTTTGTTTTGTTTTTGAAGCAGACCAGTGGCCTTGACAGGTTATAAGTATTATGTTAGTTCCAAAAGGTAACCCATTTGCATTCAAGTGCTACATCTGTTCACTTTGATTTTTTAAGGACCCAACTCACCAATGCCATATTATTTGTGGGCTCCCTACGCAAAGAGCACTCCACACTCCACCACAACACTTGTTTCATTTATCTCTAATAGAAAAGGGCACTTGAGCTGAAAAAAACACATCAAACAAAACAGTTCATGAAAAAAAAGTTGTAAGCGTGTATCCAAAATCAAAATATATTATTTAGACAACAACATTTAAACCTATGGAAAGTTACAATTTATTTTACTGCATTTCTAGTTTTGTGCTGTTGGAGCCTTAAGATGAACAAGTGGTATATTTCCTTAACTAACTTCCTTTTAGGCGTTGTCCCTAATTTTGAAAGGATTTTGCTGAAAGAGTTTCTTCTTAAACTGAACAACCACTTATTTTAGTTGGTCAATATAGTAATTACTAAGTTTTTACAAAAGTTCATCCTGTGTTTCATAAGAATTAAATAAAACAGTTCCTTACTTCTTCCGTCACGTGAAGGCTGTACATTTAATTTTCCAGGTAATTGTGTACATATGTACAACAAATACCGTCGTTCTTCAAGTTTGTCGAGTCTTAGAAGTACCACAACGGAAAATTTAAAAAAAAATACCATACCCATTGTGATTTTTTAAGAAATACAAATTATTTTTTGTATCATGTGTTGATTCAGTTTCACTGAGCACACAACTTGTTTGTGACTCATTTTCCATGTATTCCTTAACTCTTATGGGATAAACAAAAGTGAAAGTAGTCAAACTATATTTATGTATAATAGCATCTTGTCCAATAAAGATGATTGCCGTTTTTTGGAAAGCAAAAAGCTCACAAGTGTCTTCCAATGATTTTTTTTTAAATCCAATTATTATTTTATTTACACAAAACGAAAACATTTTCTAAATATTGCATGCAGAATTTTTGGTTCATGGAACTTGTTACTTGTATTACTCGTTACTTGTTACCTATTTACATGTGGAAAAGGCAGCAACAAAAAACTTCAACTCATGAATTGTAAACAGATTATGTACATATTTACATGTCTCGACTCAAAATTTAATAAACTGATTCCTTTTTGAAAAACGGTTAAAATGAAAAACTCTAAATAGAATCTTGAATGAAATCATATTTTTTAAACCTTTTTATGCAAACAGTTTGAACAAAACTTTGGTCTGAACTTTTTTGCTTGTAGTATAGCAAGTTTCAATGCTGTTTGGCTCCAATCTTATAAAATAAGAACTTATTTATTTACATTTTTCACGCGAAAACAAATTCCGGAAGTAACCGGAAATGACCTCGTCAGCAAATGTTTAGAAATCACAAATAAAATCAAAAGATTAAAAATTTATTAACCTGAAGCAATGTTTCAAATAACGCAGTAGGGAATATTTTTTGTTTTGTTTTTCGAAAATTCAGCCATCTATTCAATGCCCGATTAAATCGTTCTGGTTTTTGTAGTACACACGGATCACTAAATTTAAATATTTTATTGATGAAATTAATATAATTGTTTTAGATATTGACTTCACTCATGTCAAATTATTTTTAACAAGAGAATAATAATTGAACACCATGTAATGCACATACAAATAGTAACTCCTTACGATTGTACAGCAAAATAAATTAGTTCAGTCTACTAAAACAGGATGTTGTTAAAAACCTATAGTTCGTTAGGTAGATTGTAGCACATAAAAATCAAAAAGTCTTGTCGATTATGTCATGCATCTACTTATTCAACAGATCATTCCACTCCAGTGATTTTTCCATTGCCGAACTCACTACTGAACACTTTCTGACGTCTTAATTTTGCAGCTTCGTCAGTCGTTTAATACTGACAGTATGTTTTTATCTGCTGATGCTGTAATTACAAGCAGTTATTTTATAAGTGTAATAATTGGTTAAGTTCAACAGATTTCGTTTATCAACCATGAATAATTTGGTAGCCGTAGATGATGTTTTCCAGCACAAGCTTGCTGAAATCGTTGTACAAAGTTCATTCTAACCTTATTCAACACTTTTACAGCTAAACTTCTTCCGGAATCAGTGGGTAAACAAGTCTTTTGGAGCGAAAAATTAGTTTGCTACGTAGTTAGTCCAATTAGGTTAAACAATAATCTTTTTACAGGCGCAAATTGAATACTGAAATTTTCCACTAGGCTTTAATATCTCTAATTATCACATCTAGTTCAAGCACAAGATTATTTACTCCATGAACTCGCGTATTGCGATTAAATTCGTTAAAAAATTGGATACCAATCTAAAAGACTACATAGTAAAGTCTGATTACTTACAAGATAAACAACGTGAGCTTTCAACTGTTTATACTTCCAACCTAAGAAATTTTTGGATTGAATTTCGTAAATACTTAGACTACAGGTCATACTTTTTTGGGGTTTAGTAGTGAATTATATTAGAAAATCACAACATTGGAACAAATTACGATATCATTTACTTAATGTAATAATTAAAAGTAGCAGTTATTGTGGTAGTATGTGTCTGTACATACACCCGTAAGTGTGTGCCATTGCAATAAGGAGCCGCTATAGTTCAGTGGTAG
>JAQIWN010000447.1:0-33617 GCA_034699025.1 Entomobrya cf. arborea Gr-Col-00668 | reverse complement strand
GTGACCGAGAGGTTAAGGTGTTTGACTGCTAATCAAATGGGCTCTGCCCGCGTGGGTTCGAATCCCATCCTCGTCGATAGACTTTTTTTCTTCCATTTTTAGTCATTTTAAATGCTTACATTTAATACCTTTTATTGTGATGATGAGAAAATAAATATATGCAATAGTTATAATTAATCATCATCTTTTTATTTTTTACACGTCAGGTTTCACATTGTTTTTGTTTCATTTTTAAATGTATTCACAGTTTTGAGCTGTTGGATAAAAATGGTTTTACATGAAGAGAGGATATTTTTTTCAATTAGGGATTTTTTACTGGTATACATTTACATTGTTACAATTTAACTTAACATTGAACAATAATACATATTTATTTACATTTTTAATTTAATCAACATTTTAAATGTACAACAATATTACAAAAAACTCAAATTATTAGCTCAAGTTTCACAATTCAATTGGGGCAAAAGGGTTTTTGTATTGAATTATTTATAATGTAATTAACAATTAATTTAACTTGTTTTTTTAGAAGAAACCAACTTATTCCGCTGATATTGATTTGAATATAGACAGAAAGCAATGATAATTGCCCTAGGAAAGCGCATAAACATTTCATTTCATTTTTAATAAATTACTTTCCAATTTATTCTAATACCATGTTAGTGTTTTTATATAATAGGTCATAGGTAATTTTCAAGGATGTACATTTACAAAGGTGATTTTTACCCATCACTGATCATTATTTTAAATGTTTTCATCTTTAAATAAAGGTTATTATTTGAAATTGTTTTAGAGTGGGCCTATTACTTAATCATTACATCATGTTCTTGTAATGTTTTACTAAACAATAATCTAACAAACAGTGATAGTGAGTATAGTATAGGTCATGAATAAGCGTTTCCAGATCAGAGACACGTAAAATTATTACACAATATGTATGTGGTTACATTACAAGGTAGTTTTCTACTGATTTCATTTTGCAGTATAATCCTTTTAATGCATTAAATATACATATATATTGCACAATAGAAAGGGCTATATATTTAATTACGACGACTTTCGACAGACATGTTTTTAAAAATATGGATGCAAATATTCAGTACATATCTTGTTATGTGTGTACATTTTAATGAAAGCAATTTTTCGTATTTTCAATGGGGCTACGTACTTTACGGTTAGGCTGGTTAATAGGGTCTCTCATTAAAGTACATATGTACAAATAGTAAAGCTGCATTATGTCTAAATTTACCCCAACTACATTGATTTGATTACCTGAATACCCTTTTAAGATTTCAAGTGTACGGTTGAGTCATGATAATTACGTTACTAAACTTTTACAGGTATAAAAACAGACAGTTATATGATTACTTTGTTTGGTTGACAACAAATACAGTTATTTTATTCACCTTAGAACCTTGATTGAGAGCTGTGGAATCTTCAATCTGTCCACCAGCAAACCTAATACTTAGAGCACCGTTGCGATCATTTCTTTTGGCAATAATGAATTTTTCATCAATATTGCCTTGCAATAAACTATGTATACCTATATATATTTGAAATATATATATTTCCATACACCATAAAGTATTAGATATTACTATTACTAATGCTACACGTTAACACACTGAAATTGATTACTCACATTGATATCTTTAAAAATTCACTTTAAATGTTTACTCTTTTTTTGCCATGTTTAATTTTTACAAAGATAAATGAGTCTGTACATATTATTTATAACACAGAGAGTGGTCTCCTAAAGTACACAGCATGAAAAGTCACAATACACTTCTAGTTTTTTAGTCTGATTTGCCAAATTTAATCAAATGCTTATGCATGTCTCTTGGACAAATAGTAAGTCTATAAACAAAACAAAATTGTACAAAAAATATCATTGGTGTAATAGACCCACACAGTGAGTGTGCATATGTACTTAATTTTTTTTAAACGAGAAAGTAAATTAAATTGCTTCGTAGAATGAGAACACGGTGAAATCCCTATAAGGCAAGCGTTGCGTTGCGGCTTTGCCTTTTTGGGCAAGATCAAAAAGAACAAACAACTTTGCTTTATCAGCAACTTTATTTACATTATTGTGTAAAGCCACATCACATAAACAACAAAGTGATATTGCTGAATAGTTATATTTTGTTTTGTGTAGCTAGGCCAAGGTAAACTTAATAAAACAAGCGTTAAGTAACAGCCATACTTCATAATAACTAATTCAAAGTTATGAACATCATTTTATCATACATCATATCTACTTCATACCTTAATGTTTTCCTCCTCCACTACAACAAACAACATCTCTTTATTTACTTACCTAATTGTTTTTACGTCTAAATTGAAATAGGTACGAAAATCTTCTTTTAAGCTTTCTATCTTACTTTTACTCTTATATCCTAAATATAATTTATCAAGTAACCATATTATAATATTATTTCAAGTAAAATATTTTTCTAATTGAATAGCCACATCCAAAGAAAGGGTTGATTTGATCAACATTGATTTACTATAATTTAATTTGGCAAGATTAAATATTCTCATATGTTGCGAGGTATACAAACGTACTTCTGTGTGGTAATCGTGTATAAACATGGAGAGGAGAAAGTGTGAATGTATTTTGTATACATTGTTTTCTCATTAGGGAAATTGAATTTAATCTCGTTTTCTCTTGATGAACTTGGTTGAACAAAGACACTATCAATTTCATCATCATCACATTAACAACAGTACGGTAGTATGATACGCTTTCTCTCTTTCTGTTTCACAGACTCACCGTCGTCATCGTCGTATGTTTGTAAAAGGATGATACCATGTTTGTTTGATGATTTTTAAGTTAGCTTAAAAAGTAGTTTAAATTGTTTTAGCAAGGTGGCAAAAGAGTAAGAGTAAATGTAAGTAGTTGTCTATGTGTGTGTGACGAACAAGGGATGTTCAGTCATGGCGTGTTCATCGAAAAAAGCAAACATTACTTCATTCCCATCTTTCATAAATATCCGCTAACGCAACGTAAGCCTTCCACTTACTTCCATCCCATCACCCACCTCCCTTTTTCCACTTTCTCCACCTCTACGACTACTTTGTAGAGAACATGTTGACTTAGAGAGTGAACTGAGAGATGAAATCTGAAAGCATGAATAACGGACTATGTAAATACTTGTAGAAAACTTAGTTGTTTGTACACTGACTACCCCACTTGCACTTGGACTACTCATGTCTGATTTTGGTCGAGTGTATTTATGTATGTATTTATTTATTTTCCATGCTAGTGCAAGTTAGTCCTCCTCTCATCCTCCCTCCTTTTTCCCCTCTTGCTGTACTTGAAATAAATCCTTGAAAATACCACCGCTACCACTACCAAGACCACCACTTTTCCATCTAATCTCTTAATTCTCAAGAGATTCTCTGCTAAAAGCAGAGAAAGGCTCTATAATTTCGCAAACAACACTATAGCTAACACTGAATGGAGAGAGAGAGTTGGGTTTTTGAGTGGTGGAGGTGGAAGAAGACTCTCCCAACTATTCTTGAATGGCTATTGGAGTAAATCAACGGAAAAAATCTCTAAAAATAAACTCCTTCTCCATTTGACTCATTTTACACTTATAAATCTCATCATAATCAACATGAAGGTGGAGGAGTCATGTCATGATAAAAAATAAAATGTGACAGCACGAGAGAAAAAATAACGGAAAATAGGAATGCGTGTGATCATGAAAAATAAAATATATTACGTAAATCCTTAAGAAAATGTTTGCATGAAATGTTTTCAATTCCATTTATAAACGAAGGATATAGAGGTTTGTTGAGTTGGTTGGCAGTTGGCACATTTTATATTTTGATAGAAGAAATAAAGCTTTTTTTAAGCTGGGAAATGGTAAACCCAGTTGGTTTGATGCTGGATGCATGTTGTTGATTACCTGTCAAATGTTAAGTGCCTAGTACACGAAATAAAGTTCATGCCTTTTCTGTTGAGAAGGATAAGATGATTTCACGACCACTTTCTTTTTCGTGCATAAGAAAAATATGATCCTTCAGTTTATACTGCTGTGGTTCTCATGGGCGAAGTGCTGTGACGAATGTTTGGGGTCGGAGTTGGGTATCCTGTTGATGAGGAAGATGCCGACGTTGCTATTTGCCCAGATCCCGTGGATTGTGGCTGATGTCTCGAGTCAGCTTGAGGACTAGAGGGTAACTCATCGTCAGATGAATAACAGGGTGAGTCTGGAGTGGCATTAGAACGACTTGAAAATATACTGGAACGGCGTGTCATGGAAACTACAGACAAGGCTCGTTTGCGAGGTTTTCTGTATTCCTCCTCGTTTTCTGCGTCCTGTACAAAAAGCATAAATAAAAAACTGCGGTTAATTTTATAGTCCTTTAAACAACAAAAAACCAACATATTTGCATATTCATCTGAGTTATGGTCGGATATTTATATGAATGTTTGAGTTTGTGTCATGTCAGCAAATAACCGGTAGCATGACAGTTCATCATCATAAGACTAATGTTCTGCACTAAAAAAACTGTTTGCGTCACAATATTTCTCCGTTTCCTTCCCCATCAAAATACAAGCATGATAGTCCTCTAATTGGTAGCGTCAGCTTTTATACGTACCAATTTCAACTCTTCATGATATTTTTAATGCATCTAATTTCTCTTTTGTATAGCATTCTATTGAAATTAGCCATCAGCAATTCTATCCGGGCCAGGATACGTCGTTAAGCTTGTAGGGTACAAAATTTTCCGGTTTTCTGTTACATATCTTCACCAACAGTTAATGAATACGAAATTTTGTGAAACTGTTATTGCTTCTATTGATGGCTTAATCATCTTCCTACAATTAGGGGAAAGGAGAAAGCAAAATTTATGCTACATAATGATAACAAGCAAAGAAGTTTTGTAAACAAATGGAAAAAGATGAACATTAAAAACTGACGCGGTGGTGTTACCGACCAATACAATAATATTAGGCAAACCTTAAAATTTAACGAGCAAGTCGACAAGAGAAAAGAACCTTATTTGAGAGTGACATGAATGTAAAAAGATTCTGATCTAGCATCACGTACGATCATTGTTATTATTATGACAGTGATAAAACAACAGCAATACCGATAACAATGGATACAAACTTTGACGAAAATTGGACCAATGGCAGAAGGTACCTGTAATGATCGTAATTTTTGCTGGCAAAACATAAGAACAGTTTCGTACCTGGTGCTTCAGCATTTTGATAATCTAGTACTAAAATGTTCCTATTTATTATTCCTTATTAGTACCTTTGTTGTTCGCAACGGTGCTGTGATGTTGTCAACACGTTATTCGTTTTCCCATTTGTCCAAATCATTAGCATTATTCCTCAGAGATGCTGATGATTCTGTACTAGGATGTTGTGTTATGAAGTCATTAAAATTTACTAGATGGGAAATTGAAGCCTAGTGCATGAGCAAATTGCAGTGCTACTTGTGAATAACGAACAAATAACGAGTTCCAATTTACTGAAATTATCCATTGGAGCCGATTCGTTAAAAAAGTAGGGCAATGGCCAAAATAGGTAAGTACATATCTCTGGTGTGGGCTAAAATCAAGATGATCGACAAGAGTTCATTTCGCCAAGGAGAATTCTAAAAACGGCGAGGAATTTTACTCCGGTCACGGAAAATTGGTTGGAGAATTCAAGTCGACAATGGTTAATATTGTACTGTTTGATTGCTATTTGAAAATAAACGAACTCTTTTTCGATTGAATGAAAATTTGAAAAGTTTTTGAAGACTTGTACTTTATACATTCAAGGTTGTACCTTAGGGTTAGTCTTGTGTACTAATCAAAAATTGTAAAGAATGTTTCAAAAAACTCAAGATGAGGCGAAACAAATAAAAAATAAATGCGTCAAATCATTCTTATCAAACTGTGGATTCTTCCCATTTCTAAGTAGATACCATTCCCAACTGCGACTAAACTAATAACTCTCATTAAACACATTCTGGATTGGTATACGGGTTTTCTGCTTCCTTATATTTTAACCATCTTTTAGGTTTTGAAAATGTTGTGTAAAAACGAGTTTTATTCTCAACGTTTCAGCTTAAATGCCCATTTTCTTTGCATGCTCCAACCTATTTCCCAGAATTCGAAATTTTATCTCAACATCTTTTCCTTCTAATCGATGACAAAGTAATGCTTTAAGAGTAAAGTTACCTTAAGAACAAAGAGTGTGTGGTAGAGATAAATAGAAAGACACATCAACAACAGTCTTCTCTCCCAGTCGACAACAAAAATAACATGAAATTTTTTTCCGCATTGAGGAGCAAGTCTCATGTAAAATTCAACATGACCGCAAAAACCATAAGACACACAAACCTGTCTATTGCTTTTCTCCGCTGCTTGTGGATTGAATACAAGAAGGGAAAAAGCAAATGCAAAAAGAGAGGTTGTCTAAGTATTTTCACCAGAGAAGGAAAAATAACAACAGTAACAACAAAAAAAGAAAAGAACACATCTTCTTCCCCTCCTCTGACTGCTACTTCCAGTTTTCTTTTCCTTCTGTCGGCATCGGCATGTGTATGAGTGCATGTGAAACGTCGACAGAAGGATGAAGCAAAAGCAGAAGGATGAAGATGATGATCATGAATCATGATACATAATGTAAGGAATAAAGAAGCACCGCTTTTATTTCCTGGAGCAAAAAAATCGCTACAAACGACGAAAAAATTGGTAGTAGAAGTCTATTTTTTTGGCCTACTGCCATGTAAATGCATGCATTTCTGGTAGTTTCAGATACCTGTCGAATGAAACAAGTATTCAGTTTCCGATTCCGACTTGGAAGATGAAAAACTAAATACTTGTCTGAAACAAATGCAAATGAGAAAATTCTTTTTTATGTATTTTTTGTCGATTCATCCGGCAAAAATAGCACACAAGCGCATCTTACTCGCTAGTGCAAAATTAGCAGTTTCCTAAATTTTATTTCATGTTGTTGCTATTTTTTTGCAGACTTTTTCTATTATTGAAGGTATACAAATGGATTCCCCTTTTTACCAACTTGACTTCATAAGCCTTAGTCCAATCGTGCTAATAGTTTTCACTCCTCAGTGAATCTTTCCAGTACACTACTTCCATCCGTCGTCAGTTTAAACTAAAGAGTATAAAAACATTTGGGGCAGTTTGGAGCATACTCCTGGAAAAGACTGTTTTAACTTCATTTGAATGGAATACAGATCACCTATAAAACTATAGCAACAAATGTGCACCTGGTGTATCTCACAAGATACAAATACATAAAGTAAAGTACACTTTTCACTAAAATTCTAATATTACTTTCCGTTGAAATTCTAAAAAAAGTGTACTCACATCACAACCAATTTGTACAACTTTCTGTCTACTTGAATGTTTCTACCGATAAATAACACTATAAAAGTTTAAGGACACAAAGAGAAACCGAAAAAAAATCAACTTTCTTCTCCTTTTTTCCACTTCAGCTAAACTTTGGTAAGTTTCAGGTCAATTTACTGTATGGAGTACAGAGGTGTTGTTTGTGAATGTATAGTGTCTAGTTTATGTACACAGGAAACAAGCAAAACAACACGTTCTTGGTATTCTCTTGTCGTTGCATATAAGGTTTACATTTTAACAATATATAATTTCCTTTTAAATAAAGTTTATAATGTTGAATGTAACACACACATATTTATTTCCTTCCTCCCTTATCAGTTCCCTTCGATACACTTTCACTTTTCAATACTGTTTAAACTTGCTTGAAACGGAAATAAACAAAATCCACATAGAGTTGGAAAAATATTTATCTCCACTTTTCATCATAAACACCTTCCAAAGTAAATAAGAACTGGGGTAAAATGCGTTTGAAAGTTAGAGACCGGAAGGGAAAACAAACTAAAATCAACAGTACATCAATTAAACCTAGCGAATAATTGATGTTGTGTTGTGTTTTGATACACACATACCTCAAAGGACATTGCAATCCCTTCCACGATTGAGGACCTTCTTCTCAGCTCTCCGATTAACTGAGCAAACTCGTTTTTAAGCGACTTGAGTCTATTCTGAAGTTCAATTTGCCCAGCAGGACTGAGATCCATGGATGTGGATTGCGAGGTGGATGGAGTTGGCTCCTCAATTCCCGGTGGTGAAGCTTGCTCTTGAGAAACTGGAAGATGGTGATGGTAGTGGTGGTGATGTGGGGGATGATGACCGTGGTGGTGTTGGTGGTAGTGTTGATGATGGTATTGTCCTCCAGCGCCGCCACTATCAATGAATAAACCTTGTTGCTGTTGTGACAGTGACGATATAATTCGACGTCCACTGCTACCAGTTAAGAAGCCATACTCCTCGTCGGACAATATTATTCCTTGTGCTTCCAGTTGACTATTCAATTGGGCTAGCTCTTCTTGTACAATTTGAAGTTGCAAGTGAATCTGGGAAAATAAAACATAAAAAATTGATTAGTTCAAACTTCATTAATAAAACAGGGAAAATGATTCAATTAAAGCTAATTGTAAACTTAGATCAAAAAGTTCATAAGATAGAAAGATACGTTATGGTATGCATAAGCATAAGCTGAACTGCAAAAATCAGCAAGAAACAAGCATACATGAATGATGAACTGCACAAAGACAATATACTAAATGTTATCCTGACTGAAATCACTAAATTGGAGAAACTTTTCAATTTACACTGACAGTGAGCTTAAATTATATTCTCTTTGTAATGTTCTTTTTTAGTTGAAAGTAGAAAGGTTACGTATGCATGCTTCGCTTCAATTAAAATCTTGATCCACTTGAATTTTGATTGAAGTGAATGATATGATACCTAAATTTGAAATGAAATATAAAAGATTGTAAATAAAGACTAAATCGGCAAAGGAAACGGTAACCAAATAGAAGATCTCGAATAGCTTTTCTGGTTCAGCCGTATTGATTCAGTTTTTTCCTAAAAAAAATAGGTAGTCAACTTGGCTCTGCTTGCCAATGTAGTGCGTAATAAATGAATGAATCAAGGAGCGAACAAATAAAATGTTAGTACATTCAGAATACCATCATTAAATAGAACTTATGTATGAATAGTTTGGATATATGTTTTTAATTCTCTCATCGTCAGTTATTATGTCTGAGTGTAATTAGAGGGAAAAGGTGCTTACAGAGCTTGATATATTAAATGAGTAGTTATTAGCCGCAATATAAAAAAAGTATTTCGAGTACGAAAAACTACGTAACTGATTTTTACGAGAATTTTCTACGAAAGTCGATTAGAAAACTTTTCCACCAATAAAATCCTCACTTGTATACATACGTATCATCATACCGCATAAAAGAAGATTAGATGAAAATAGGACGATTTCAATTTAACTTTTTACTGGTTTCCATCTTTTTTAGTTGGAGGATACTTTGTTGATTTCAATTGCTCCACTATATCTTTATCAACATTTAATTTAAGAGGATCAAATTTTTTCACAGGAAACAAACTAAATTAAGTCATTCGATATTAAAGCATTCATATTTTAGATGTATTATTTAATATAGTAATGTAATGAATATACACATATAAAGCTATTAAAGTCAATTAATACTACATAAGTAATAAGGATCCATAATCAGGTTACATGAACAATTGGAATAGGGAATGTCTTCTGATTTAAAGCCACAAAAAGAAGTAGTAACTAGTCACGTATTTCGTTGGAGTAGTACCACGTTGTTTAAAAATTGAATTATGATTTTGCACTTCATTTTCAGGCCGACAGGAGAAGCGATACGATATTTCTAGTGATTTATCTTCATCTCGAAGTTTCCCGTGATGTAGGTAGTAACAGACTAGAGATGACGACTTACTTGGAGGGGGGACTTTCGCTACTATGTTTGTTGTGTACCGAGTCAGAGTATTTAAAATAACTTCACTGAATCATTTCCGTGTAAAAACGTAATGAAAAGCAGACCGAATTCAATAAATACTGCTCATTTCATTACTATTCACTACTTGAAAAAAATTCTAAGAAGCTTTACGGCTTTTGATGTTTAGAATCATTCAATATTTTTCAGTTCATATAGCTTTAGTGAAATTTTCATAGAATCTCATTTGTTAAAAGTCTGAAGTTTTAAGCTTCAATAATCATATTTCGAAGTAAAACGTTTTAATTTGAATACTTAACAGTGAAAGTATTTTGAGTGGCTACAGGCTAACTTATGTTAGCCATTTACTCTAATGTAAGAATTTTGCTGATTTATCCAATTTAGTCTTATCAAGTAATTTATTTTAAAACTTTACACTTTTCCTTTAATTTTCTTCATAAATTTTATAACTTAGGACATACTGCATTTACTGAATAAAAATATTTTACAACATTTATTGAAACTAAATAAATACTAAAATCAAGTTGTACACGTTTAATGTTAATTATTTTCCAGACAAGACAACTCAAGATATACTTTTTAAGTTATTTTATTGCAGTTGAGCGTAGTTTAAATTTCAGAATCGAAATGGTTTTATATTTATCAGAGGAAACTTATATACGCTCATTATAATAATAAGGAAACGGATCCGGATACATATGTTGAAATTTCAATCTTGAAACCATTTCTACAAAATTCCAACGCATATGTATGCCTATACTAACTGAATTCTTAAAGAAACGTGAATTAGATTGATCGGAAATGATAACTATAACGTTTGCTGCTGATTTTATTTTGTTAAGGGTAACCATAAACGTATGTATGTAATCTATATATAATACATACATAGGTATACATACCATTGCAACAACTTCCCCAGCTTCCCAACAATGAAAGCTCTATGCAAGATCAGCAAGAATGTTTGCTTTCGGAACTTTTCAAATCTATGTATTTTAATATTTGCTGCGGTTATTTTTCAATATTTACAGATCAATCTATGTTTTTTTGGGTCTGTTGACATTCATTCCGTTTCATTTCCAAATGCAAAATATACATAAATACATATGTGTACGTTACTACACAATCCGTAAAATATTATTCCAACAAACGGATATATTTAAAATATGTATGTTGAATGAGACATAAGAGTAGTTTGAAAGGTTGATGACAAAAACAGATTTTTATTTGTGTTATGTATACAATGGCGTTCCCTCCCTAACAACAATATATTTACTTATTTTGTCGTTAAGTTGGACAATTTTGATTTGAAGGTAAGTTGAGCCGTTTTGTCTCCATAGTATGTAAAGTTCCATCATGTGCTCTTCCTTTGGAATACTCGCAACATACTCGCGTTTCCTCACTTTATCCCACTTTCACCATTACACCAGATGAGCAACAACAACAATGAGGCCATTTTATTTTGTTGTGTTCAGAATAATGTACCTTCTTATGATACATGCTATACTACAGTTTCTAGGATTTGTTCCAAAACGAAATAGGAAGAGATGGGGATTCAGAGAAAAGCAGGCTGAAAAAGACAGACTCAACCAGAAAGAAAATCTGCAGAGCTCTTTCTTTACAAGCACACATGTTCACTTTCTCCTTCATCATCGTCGTTTTCTTATCCTCCTCAAGTATTTATCTTTTTTTTTCTCTGGAGGATTTATTCAAGATGGATTTCACGGGTTTTCATTATTATTAAAGGAGAAAGCGTAAGGAAATGGCGTTTTTTTCTCTCTAAAAAGCAAGTCGAACACGCTCCATTTTTTTTTTTTTTTTTTTTTTTTTGAAAAAATCATAGGGGACAGATTATTCTTACTTGGGAATTTTCCTGCATTTCTTTTATTCACAATAATTGAATGGGATAAAAGTTGTCATCTTCATTTACGTATATCTTGCAAATATACACCCAAATTGCAATAGACCCCATGATGGATGGTATTTCTTCGTAAATTTATTTTTGTTGTTGAAAATTTCCAGCCTCCAGATTTTTCTTTGTATGCTTATATTTTTACAGTATTTATGTAAGGGATCGTCATCAACATCAAAAATTTGAATGAATATCAGGTGTCATGTAGATAAATTTGGACACATTAATGCGCAACTAGAAAGCACACCTGTATTCAGATTTTGATGATGACAACCTATTTTATTGAGTGCACGACACTTTGACAGCATTTCTTGTTAGTCACGTAATAAAACGATTTTGTATTTGACGATATTCCTAAATCTCATAAACCTTTAATGTCAATCACTGACATCCCTGACTACAATGCAATGATATTTAAACGGTTTTTATAAAGATCATAAATGAATATACCACCCAGATTTGTATAATTTCTACGCTTTCATATGTATACATAAAATGTAATCCATATTATTTCATTCCTAACTGTACTCTCAAACATGACTCATCAAATATTTAGTAATTTGCACCAAGTCACGATTCTGTCAAACAATAACGACATGAAAGAAAGTTTTTTTTTAAACTCTTAGGAAAAAAAGTTACAAAAGAAAATCGAGTGAGACAATATTTCTTGTTTTTTGTATGTACACTTTATGCTGTAGCACTTTCATCCTTTTAATTTGACCTTTCTATTATTTTGAGCCTTTTTTGCTTCTAGTTTTCTATAAATCATAAGGCTACCTATATCCATAAAGGATATGAAACATATTCATATTCCCAAGATATGTAGTTTTTTTTTTATTTCCACAAAAGTTTCATGCTTCCTTATGAGTCTCACGTCAAGTTATCATTTTTACGTTGGCATTTTTTTCCATGGTGTAACGAAGCCAAAAAGTTGCGTGATGCCCTCTGTTCAAATAACATGTAGAATTTTTGCTCCAACCAGTATGTCATCTCATCTCTCAGGTCAGGCCTGACGACAATGTGATTAAACTTTTACTCCTCGTCGTTCTTACAACGATGATGATCCGTTGTTCCCTGGGGCAATCTGGGAAAATGTAACTTTTGAAGAAAAAAAATAGTTTGGTGACTTTTTCCACCACAGGAAAAATACCTTTTTTATCTGATACGTATGACCGTTAATGATATACATAAATATACACACATTTTTTTCTTCAAGATGTCGTCTTTTTGTGATGCTGTTATGGCATATAAGAAACAAGCTAAACTCAAACTCAGAGGACAAAAGTTGTTGTTTTCAAGACGTGAGCTTTTGCCTCCGGTAATCCACGTGTTGCAAGCAAAAACTGCAAATGGAGAAAGCAGGCAAAAAAGGATGAAGAAAATAAGAGTAAAGCTTGGTTAATAATAAAGATAAGTAACAAAATGGAAAGCAAAATGTTACAGATTTAACGACTGATGGGGAAAGGGAGAAGAAGGGAAGGGAAAAAGAAAGAGGCAGATTTTTTTCGGAAGGCAGTCGTAACATTTTCATGTCTTCAGGGACAATTCCTTCTCCACATGTTCTCAGGCAACGGGGAAAATTCTTGTTGCTTCTCTTTTTCTTTGGATTCCTTTTTATTCCAATCTCTATCATTTCACTTCATTTTATCATACGAGTATATAATGTGCTCTCAGTTGGTAAAACTCTATTCTATAAAAATTCATGGAAATGTATTCAGTCATGTTTTTTTCGAGAGAACGCTATGTTCATAATTCGCAGAACGGATTTGAAAAGCATTAAAAAACAGTAATTTGAAACGTGACATTTATTTATGTGGTGGCTTGATTCAGAAATGGCAAAAAACGTGTTTTTCCCTTACGACGAATTTAATGGCTTGTGTACCTCCTTAATCATTTTAAATAGGACATTATTGTTGAAGATTAGAGGGAATCATGAAATGAAACGCCAAGTGTTTATGAGAAGACATTTATTTATTATAACGGTAACCTAGGCTAGTTAGGATCGTTATTTTTTGTAACTTGTCGAAAGGGTCAAAATTATTAGCACATGCCCTAATTTGATGATTAGCATATTTACTTTAAAATAACTGAAACAAATGAATAAAGAAATGGGCAAAAGAATGAGCTATAGACTTCCTTTCGTTTACTTATATTTCCTTCCGTTGCTAGTCCTGCAGTAATTGAGATAACATGCTGTTGATGATGATGGTGAATCATTTGAACTGAATCTCGTAAAACTAAAAGCTTCTTCTTTTTGTAAACATAGTGTTTAAACCATTATCAAATTCTAATCTGTGATACTAAACTTTCTGTTCTAAGTACTGAATTAGTCCACTGGAATAAGTATGTAATTTCCTGTCCTTTTTAAACATCGTACTGATGATCAAAGTGTCTAGTCAATTACATTTATAGTTTAAGAAACACCAAGTTGTATGCTTATGAAAATATGTCGCATTGTCATTCCATTAGTCTTTTTTTTTCTTTTTAAGATTAAAATTAAAATTTAGTAGTCAGTGCTATATGCGACTTGTCAGACTTGCGGAAAAAACATACGGGAAGGAGCAATGAAGAAACATTTATTTAAGCAACCAGCATACAGGCAGCAGAGCAACTTGCTCATTTTTCCGCTTCAATCAAGAACATTTTCATATACAGTAAAAGGAAATAGTTTAGTTTCTAACAATAAAGATTCAAGATGTACGAAAACGAGATAAAAGTCCTTTCTTTTTAAAAAAAATTGAATGCTAAAACTTGCTACGTTTCGATAGAGGATACTTCAAATTCTAAAAGCTTTTTATAATCCTCAGCCGCTAGATATAAAAAGGATAAAGTAATGAAAGTAATGTAGAATTATGGAAAGGATTAAATATTATAAGAATATGGGCATATTATGTTCATGCATACATTTCCCTAAGTTATGCTCACAGCTTAAAATAGAAATATAGTTATATATATTATGTATACCTGTCTCGTTGGGGGTTTTGTTATCTCCGCGTTCCCCTGATTAAAGTTCCGTGTAGAACGACGGCTTTCTCCGGGCACGCGACGTTGGGACAACTGACGGGAAAGCTGTTCCATCTATGAATATAATAAAAATTGCGTATAATATTGAGTGAAATAGTCATACACTAAAATATAGCATTTACTTATACTTATGGCTTTACCTGCTCCGTCATCCCTTTCATCAGTTTTGGTCCTGCATTTAAAAGGGACTTGTGTGAGACCACCGTGATATGAACTTGATCGGCATATGTAAGCACAGAAATGCCAGCACGTAGTCGCCCTGGTGGTGGATAAATAGGATATATTCCTTTTAGTGGGTATCCGCCGATTACCACGGTTGAAGTTGGCCCCGGCAAATTGGCGAACTGAAGAGATGCCTGTGTACAAATTAATTTAAAAGGGTAAGTTAAAACTCAGTAATTCTGGTTATGAACAAGACAAGTACAACGTATTTTAAAACAAGATACAGCGTTTTTTTGTAGTAGATAGCGTGTAGTAAGAAAATGAAAGAGTTAAAAATATCCCAGATTTTGTGAAATAATTAAGAAGGCTGTTCGTACTTAATCATTTTTACTGCTATTTTATAGCATAGTTCATTATTATTTCAGTGGATTCTTTTTCCATGAATTTCTACATTTGCAGGACGAGAAAATGAACACCGGTGGTGCGTCATGACTTGTGGTTTTTGACCCTTACACAATAAAGCATATAAACTTATGTAGTTCAATTATTCAATAATGTTCCAAACATCAAAAGTTATTCATGTTTCACAGATGAAAAATTAAAATAACCACAAATGCATACAAGTTCATGGAAAGATGAGGCTTCTCATAACATATCTTAAAAATTCAACTATTGAAAAGTTGCAAGATATGCATATTTATTTTAAGGAAAAAAACTTCTAAAAACTTAGTAGCAATAATGCAGCTTTAACTTATAAAAATATCCAGTATGAGTATGCGAAAAAGTTTTCTTATAATTTTTACATTTACATATACAAATGTGTAAGATCTCTTAGTTTTCATCCTTCCAGGGACTCATTGAATGTCAGATAGGCTGACATTAAAAAGAGAAGCTTGTAACATGTTTAACAATGTATTTTTAAGGCAACTTTTTGTATTTTCGTATGAGAGTCCACAGCCGATATTTTACATACTAGACAGTCAGTGGAGAGCGAATAAGATCATCGTTTTGCCATGCAGCCATATATTAAAAGGCTCTTTAATTTCACTTCCATTCATTCATCTGACCAGTGTAAGGTACATCAATATAAGTTATAATAGCCCTCGTATCCTTCCTAAACTGGTCGTCAACGTCAACATAATCATATTCTGCATCTTTAGCACAGTTTTTCCACCAAAATTAATTGTAGTACTCGGCTCTTCATCATATTTAACGGCAACTAAAAGGGAACGCTACCAATCTTTTTGAAAAAATGGAATTTAAAAGGGTCAACGAGAACTGTGCATCTTCTGGTTACGATGGCGTCAACGGAGCTGGTCGAAGTAATATCAATAATAAAAGAGCCGAGGCAGCACCCACTCACCAGCAGCAGCAACATTCATCTACTTCCTATTGCTCACCACCGTCCACCACATCTTCTTCTTGGTCAGTAAGGAGTAAAAACGAGTTATTCCCGAGTAATAATATTACCCCAGAATCAAATAACAGCAGTCAAAAGAGTTACCAGTTTTGTCGGATTTGTCATGAAGGTATGTAAGCGCACACAGATCTACTATTATAGTAGCAACCAATAAATGTCTTTCCTTTCTAGTGCTTTTTGCTTGTGGGGAAATGAAAAAGTGCACTTTTTATTTCCACCAACTTTTACTCTCTCTCTTTGAGGATTTTTCGTTTTCAACTCCACACACACGCTTCTCATAATAGTAAATACTATGTAGTTCAAGTTATAACTCTCTACTTACCAAAGTAAAGCAAAGAGTATAAAAAATCAGTCCATTTACTTTTATGTCGGTGAATTATTGATTCATCCTGTTGGACCCTTTCATGATCCAACAAGGAACATGCTTGTGGTGGTAACCACTCGAAAAAAAAGTTTCAATGGCAAAAAAACTATTTTTATGATTCTGAATTCTGTTTGATAAAAAATACCGTTTGTTATTTTTTTGTAATGTTGTATCTACATATTATATGACTATCTGTCGTATTTACTTTTTATTTGTGTGTGTTACAGGCGATATGGGAAACTGCAGCGGAATCTCACCAAGTTCCTCTCAAGGCTCATCTGCAAGTCGCCGTGAGCTACTTATAGCGCCATGCCGTTGTACCGGCAGTGTAGCCATGGTCCATTTATCATGCTTAGAACACTGGCTTACAACGTCAAACAGTGAGAAATGCGAACTTTGCAACTTTCCTTACAAAACGAAAAAAATGCCGAGGACCTGGACAGAAGTAAAAATAAACATTTTTCACCCGAAAAAGCAAACAAACATAACATCCACACAAGCTTATGCATAAAAAACAGTGCTACTTGTGTATTTCCCTGAAACAAAACCAACTTTTAAAAATATACTAACATTCCGTTTCCTTTTTATATTTTTTTACTAGTTTCTAACGGATAGTGACAACCAATTTAATGTACGCAATATGATTGCTGATTTGATTTGCTTTTTCTTGCTTACTCCACTCCTTGTCATATCCACCTATCTGTGCTTTCTCGGGGCACACCAGTACTTTCTCAGAGAACGATGGGAGGCACTTGGCCTAGTGACGTTGAGCATTTTTTTACTTGCCGTTTACTTCACTTGGTGTCATGTCACTTTAAAGTAAGACTTTTAACAGACACACACTTTTCAAAAAAGCTGTCGACCTTTTACGTAAAATCTTTCATGACATCTCATTTTTTTCACTCATGAAGATACCACTTTGGAGTGTGGGAAACTTGGGCGAGGACCAATCAACGTATCCGAATAACTTTTGATGATGGCTCCTTCAGTGAATACTGCAGAAGGGTTAGTAACCGCTCACGGAATGCGGACGCTGAAGAGGGAACATCATCTATTCCATTTTATGTTCATGGTCGCGCGTAGCTCAAATTACTTCGTTTCGAATTTGTTTTTTAATATAAGAGATAGTTTCGTTACGACCGCAACAAAATTTCTTATTTTTATTTCTATTTTAAAGTTGGTGAACAAAGGAACGAACGAAAAGGACGTCTTTTGTAAGCCATTTCTTATTCATTCATTTGATCTCACAATGGTAAATTTTTTTTCTTAACAATAGAATATAGCAGCAGCGTGAATTACTGTACTCTGTGTTCAAAATAAAGATTTATTTTTACAACAATAATGATCCTTGTCATCTGTAAAGCAGTCCTTAACGAACAAATTACAACATAAAAAAACCTCAAGGCAAGGCTACATAATCCCGTTTGCAACTGCTTCTTTCATCCATAATAAACATTATTTTAAACTTGAGAACATTCAGAATATTGACTGTCATTGCTAAGTACAGTAGCGTAACTATAAAAACATCCAATAAAAGTTTTGAGCATTAATCAAGAAAAGGAAAAGACATTACAGTATTTTACTTCGCAGGTTGATAAATAACAGTTGTAACCGGGATATAAATAACACTAACCAAATGTATAGTCAGCAGAGAGGCAGTTGTCATAATAAAAACATTAAAGCGTTAAGACTATTATGAGTCTCAATTTTCCAAATTGCAGCATAGCATCAACAAAATCAAATTACATAATAAAAACGTTAAGTTAAAGCACTGTCAATTCATCTGTCATTTTAAAGCATCCTTTACTATCATCCATTTATTAGGTGCCTTACGAGAACGTTTATTGTGTTTGTACCTCTTGACTGCATCATGTCCGTCCTCAAAAAAATCAAAGATTAAATGGATTTTTTTTTACAATTTAAAAATCAGACTGTAACTCGGTAATAAGGAACGATTCTGATATTCTGAATCTCAATTCAGTTTTCACATTTGAAATTCCTGCTAGAAAATCTCTGTATTGATCTTTAAAAAACCACGTAGCAATTCGGAATTCGGTTTATTATTTTTCAATTGATTTGGAACCGTCTAATTTTAGTACGGGTGCATTTCGAATTCGAGTCGTTATTTAAACCATTTCTTCTTCAAATTTTGCAAATTCTTCTTCGAGTAACTAACCATACAGTTTACAAGCGGTTACAGTGTACCACACTCTGATTGCCAAGCACCAAAGAAGAAGAACAAAAATACTCTTGCAAGTTTTCAATGTTGTATTTGAAGCACAATCGCATCTCATAAAAAATGTTAATTACTTATTTCACTGGTTTTCTAGGACTTCTCTCGCAGAAGACAATACAATAAACAATCTCAGTTTGACACCTGCAGCGTTTTTTATGAAATTTAATGACTAATGCGAAAATGAAACAATGACTAAATAATACATTTTGACTGTAGCGATGGTATCGCGTGACCGAAAAATAATTTACTTTTGTATGTTTTAATTCGCCCCTTCTCTAAAAACGCTCTTACGCAATACTGTATTTAGCATTTTTACAATGTTGACAATTGCATGATAGCAAATTAACAGAGCAATTCTTTTTTTTTTTTGCTCAAACTTCACAGTTGTTTACCATGCATGTAAATGTAAATACAAAAAAAAAACTGCTAAAGAGTTAAATATTGCGTGTTGTTTTCATGTGTGTGTTTATGATTGAATGCATTTTAGTTTAGTTATGGTAGTCTCGCATTACAATGGATTTGGAGGTGCATGTGTGTGCTAGGCACCCATTATATTATCCATTTTGACTGATGGATGACTGATTCAACTGTTCGCAGTAATATCAAAAGACAAGTTGATAATATAGCGTTTTATTGCAGCCATGTTCTTCACCACTCACTCCATCATCAATATAAAGATTGAGTAACGACGGTGCGGTGGTCGCTTTTTTAATATAATTATGAAAGCTGAGAAAGAACAAGGGGAAAAATGGGATATATATCATCTCATGAACAACGATGAAGGTGATGGTAATAATTTAGTTAATTGGCAATTGTCTTTCAGTTTGCTTTGCTGTATTATAATATTTTTGTTGTAGGTTAATGTTGATTATGTGTAGTAAAGAAAATAATGATGACGTGCTAAAAACAATTGTAATGATTATGTGATCTGATAGGATTTATGATAATATGATAAAAGCTTTTCCATTTGCAAAGAAAAAGTAAAAAAAAAAACGAAATTGGTAACGGAAAACGAATACATTTTGGTTATAGAATATTCAAAACAGTGGGCTGGGGTTGACAGTGGTGAACAGCCTCCACAAAGAAATTTCGGTTGGAAGCGGAACAGAAATGTATCACATTTTATTTAAACACGATAATGGAAGGTATAGACCATAGACATTATTTTCTATGGATGTAAGGTAGAAAGATAATGATGAACTCAAGTTGACAGTGATCACCATCATCATCTTGAAAGATGAGAAGCAATGCTATTACAGAAGTTTTTTTTAGTTTTGTTGGCTTGTATGGTTTTGTGTTTGCTTACGATCTCTTGAGAGGTAAAGTTTTAAGTTGCTTTTTTCAGGTAGGTAGTAGTAATATTTTATAGGTAGTCTAGGCAGCAGTCAAGAGATTAAGATAATTGTAACATGGCAATGCTGAAAATGATGATCGTGATGGTGGTGGTAGTGGTAGTAGTGTGTAGTAATAATAATAATGACTTGAAACAGAGATGTTTGAAAGTAAATAGTACGAAATGATGATAAAGATGAAGGAACAGCGAACGAAAAAAATATGTAGGTCTTGTGTAGCATCTTCTGCACTCGACTCTCTAAAGAGGAAGATGATTAGGAAGAAGTAGAATAAGATGAAATGAGAGATGGTTCAAGATATTCGATACCGTCTTCACTTTTTGCTATATATCAGTTCAGTGTATTGTGCGTGCACCATAGAGGTAGCGGGGAGGAATATGAAGCCTGGCAAAAAAAGTAAACCTTTCAGCACATGAGTGTAAAATCACTCGTGCTCCTTTTTCCTGCATTCATTTTCAAAGTCTTGCCTTGCCTTATCAAGTCCCACTGATAATACGCATTTAAGTATTAAGTTGTAATAAGGTTCCCCAAAAAAATATAAAGCTTTTGCACTGATGTCATCAATATTCATTTAGCGACATTATACATGAATGTATAAGTATCAAATATCATTTTCCAAAGGCAATGGCTGATGATAAATGAAAATATTAAATTAAAGTCTCCGATAATTTGTATAGCAAAAAAACGCCGCCCATAGGACCAAAAAACCCAACAATGTTCATTGTTGAGCCACTAGGTAACCTCTGTGGAGAAACTTAGTAGTAGGTCGTATGTCTTTATGAAAGACGAACTGACAAAAACGTACGTGCTTTATGTTTTAGAAAGGCTGGCAAATATTTTTTTCTTGGGGAGAGGAACTGTTGAAGATGTAGGAAGACATTGCCACTGCTTAAATTACATGCATAGATGTAAAAGAAGAGGACCTAGGACGTCGTAAAGGTTTTGGTAGAAAAGCTGCTTTGAACACAAGAGATAGATGATGTTTTGTGAAAGATGCAATAATATGTAGACTTGAAAAGTCTCAACTATACTGTTAGAATCTATTATGGGAATAAAGAAACCACATTGTTGAGGAGAGCGAGAAAGACAGAGAGGGATGCATTGGTTTTGTAGTCGTCGTTCGTAAGACGCATTCACGGTTTGACCGATTGGCTATATACAAAGCTGTTGTGTCAGTGGCAGTTTGTATGTTGATTAGTTAGTTTCCTTTTTGTACACTGTAGGGATTTTCTTATTTTGGTACTGGTAGTACAAGATAAATTACAACATGATTGCAAATCTCAACTGGGAATAAGGATGGATAGGATTTGGTCTAAAAAAATAAGATATATTTCCTTGTTGCGTGGGGTAAATGTAGCTAAACTGCATTATTTGGTTTTCCCAGATGGAACATAGTCTAATGTAATTCGAACTTGTGATTTGCCCAGAAAAAAACTAAATTCATCATGAAAATACCCATACTAGCCTAGACTTCTTAATTGGTTGAGTTCGTGAGGTAAAAATTGGATGTAGGTATTTACACATGGAAACATGAATAGACAAAGTTTGCAATGTGTGAGCGCTTGTGCGCATGCTTAATCATCACGGGCAGTTTGGTTATATAATTTGCATTTCGTGCTCAATTTTTTTCCCGTCGATAAGGAAAGATTAGCATTCTTTCGAAATCAGGATGATTTTCGTTGCCGACTTCGTGGGTATATTTTCCAGATTTTTTTTCTAGAAATTTCCTTTGCATTCGTTTTTTATCATAAAATGCAAAAGCTAATTTTCGCTCCGATTGTGGGAGTTCAGCAAAAACTATGAGTGTTTACAATCTCATCAGAAATTTGCATTATCTAGAAAACACTTTCATTTTTTGTTTGTCAAAATCCGGTTCTAACTTTTCAACAATCTAATCTTTCGTTAACATTTTTTTACTCGTCATCCCACCAGAACCAGACGATGACGGTCAGTCCTCAGGTAAAAGGGGAAAAAAATATATTAGCAAGATAAAGACTCAAACTCAGGTTGAAGGTCACTACTATAATTTTTACTAATATTTTGCATAGTTTCATAGAGATAATGGTTCGTTGTGGTGGTGTTAGCATGATTGCCAACAATAATTCCATTTTTTTGTGGTTATTAATCCAATCGAACGAAACGTCACAGTCATAGTTCACCAAACCAATTGACTGAACTACCGTGGTTTACTGCTTTAACCGTAAACTATATTAGTACAAAAAACGATATTTATTTTGATTACCACCACGCATTGCTTTTTCGAACGAAGCACATGTTCATATATATATTTTTTATAGCTCTCTCAATATTATTGTTTTTGTGACGATAAATTGATGATGATGACCGCGTTATAATAATACCTATCAAGTTCATTGTAACCATAACTATATCATACATAGTTGCACATCATCATCATGATATTCATATAAGACAACAACATGTTCTCAACAACATCATTTTTTAAACACTTGTAAAAGTTAAGCTGCATATCTGTATTTATATTAACTGTTGTGGTATTTGTTAGCTCTGCTCAGGTCTGGTGATGGTGATGGTGTGGTACTATATGCATTTTTTAAAACCTAGAGATTCTGGTGATGATGATGATGATGACGATTCGGCTTACTTACCTAGATTCACTTTTGGCGATGCATGAGATGCATGCCAAGTCAAGAAGCAGCAGTACCACACCAGCACGTACCATGTAACGTCAAACGTGCACAATGCAAAACTCTTTTAGCTCTCGTGAGTCAAAGTTGTTTGTTCTTCTGCTAAAAAAACTCTTTGTTTTCATTGCATGCAGTGCAGCAGCGGCAGAGTAGGTATGCGCAATAGTAAAAATGCAAACTAAACAGACAAATAGGTAGTAGTACTAAAAGGGTTGCCTCTTGCCTTGCTTTTTAGTTTGCTTGTTATGTGAGCTGAGCGTTTAACACGAATTCTAAAAGCTTATAGCTTTTTGCAGCGTCTCTGATAACTTGAAAGAAGACTGTTTAAATCAAAGTTTAGTAATTCTTTTGCTGTTCAGAGTAACCGCAAGTAAGTGCACGATGACGGACGGAGCTGTGGACGGTGATGTTGGTGGTGTGGTGTGTTATTGTTGTTAATGTAGCATTATAAAAAAATCATATAAAATATGTGACGTCTGAAAGAAGAGAACTTACTTGACAATCAAGTCAAGTCGGAAAAGTAAAGTGGTAACGCTTGTTTTAAAATATTTTATTGCGTTGGGTTCATCGACGATACTGATTTCCTTTTCATTTGTGACGCCTTTTTTTGGGGTACACAGTACACACGCAGAAAAGAAAGTGACCCCTTCGAAAATTTTTGAATTAAAAAAAAATATGTTTGGGTAATAAAGATATTTTGTGACGTGACGTGAATCAAAGGAAAGAATATTAACATGTACTTAACAAAAAATCAGATTCACTCTCGTTCATTGAACGATACTTGTTTTGCGTCATTGCTAATGCGAGGAGTTACTTGGGACATCGACACCGACACCATTTAAATGTTTTATTCAGCATTTCAAATTCAAAGTGAATAGTGGCTTTAAACTTTTCAAGATCGGAAGTTGCCGGAAACATGAGGGCATTAAATTCATAATGTTATTCGCCTGACCTTCAAAAAGTTTTTCATTTATTGATATTCACCCTAATAACTGCATTAATGACTGTGAAACATTAAAAACACGATAAAAAGGTGAAATCACGGGGAATATTTCCATTTCAAGATGTAATCTTGACTATATTCATTGTTTAGCTATCACAGTTGGTTCAAGCGTGATTTATGGTGATTCTGGTATGTTTTTCATTTTTTTACTGAAGGACAATTGAAACAATATTATGTTTATGTGTCTTTGTGTTTGAAAGTGTTTTGGTGAATTTCACTTTTTATCAAGTGTCATCATCATGAAATGGGTCGTATTATTTAAATAATTTGTTCAAGATCAGCAGAAGGGAATATACGACGAGTTTTTTTACTGCTGATCTTAATTTTGTACAATTTGGTTAATTTTTCTTAACTTCTTTTTAAAAAACTTGAATTGAATCATTGTACTTTTTACTGAGCTAATATCACTTGTGATCTATACGTCGATCTTGAAAAGTCATAATATGCAAATCAACAATTTAAGTATTTAATTTAAAGAATGAGAAGAACTGTAATAAAATAAATGAGTTTATTTTTTTCTTTGATTTAAACGTTTCTTCTTTAAATGACAAAGGTCACTGCCGTCGTATAGTTGCATTTATTTGGTAAACTTAATTTTTGTGCTCTTCAATAAACCTTATTGTTATTGTGTGTATGTATATAGTGCACGTGCATGTATGTGTCTGAAACCTTTGCTGCTGGATGGCTTTGTCATGGGAAAAAACAGAAAGTCCACTAATCAGGAAAATAATTATTTTACTCTTGTTACCCAATCCTCCATTCTTTTCATGTGCCCTGAGAAAATACTGAAAATTAAGCAGAATTAAAGTTTCAATGCTAAAGTTGATGCTGGTTAATCACCCATTCTCTCATCTCATTTTTTTTAACCAACCACGAGGACTAAAAAAATAAAAACTTATGCTTCAAGATTATAAAGTATTTTTCCATACAACTTCAGTTCACCGCTTGTTGTCCTCCTCTGCGACTGCAACGCAACATTTTTAACACTAATAATTTTTGATTTTGGATAAATAATGAAGAAGAAGCTCAAGCGTCTTCAAGGTTTCCCTCATTATCATCATCAGTACTACAACAGGATTGGTAACAGTAGTGCTACAATATTTACATAACTTTTGGAAATTGCAAATAATACCGACACTAATAAAGATTATTATGAAGAATCATAGCTAATCTGGACAAGGTCAAACAAAGTGATTTTGCTGGCGTGAGTGTTTACTAGCTTTGAATAGTAGGCTAGAAAATTTTGAGTTCGTCTTTAGTCTAGCTAATATACAGAGTACATATTAACAAGGAAATCGTAATAAATAAATATCCAGCAAACCGCAACGGTAGTGGCACGGACACTAAAGAAGGAAAGAGCAGGATGGCAGATCGTGATGCTCTTATTGTCATTGTAAGTTCATATGAAAGAATTTTTATTGATTTATGTACTTTTTTTATGGCATAGATTTGCTAATAAAAAAATTCAAATAAAAGATGATGGTCAATAAATTGTTTTGCTCGATTGATTTGATTTGTAGTGCTGGCTGGTTATTCTGATATTGGTGTTCTTCGAGTGTTTTCATAGAAAGTTGAAAGCTCGCTTTGGGGGTGGTAAATGATTAATCTTATTTTTATATATTTTTAATTATTGAGTTTTAATTGTGAACATTAATTGTTTGATTTTTTTTCTGTCAGAATTAAGACCGCCGCCAAGTGTACGTCGTTCTACTTCATCTGTGCCATCCGACAGTGTAGCCATTGGAGGTCCATCATCTTTACCGAATTTTCGTCGTGGTGACCTACTTCCGCCAACTTTGGGCAATAACATGATTAGTATGAATAGGGGGGCTAGATTCACCGGCCCGATTGCCATAACAACAAGTACATCTACCAGTGACGCAGGCAATAATTACTGCGTTAGTGGCTCAAAGGAAGTGTGTCGCATTCCAATGACCAGCATGATGATGTCATATGAAAATGTTGAGGATGAGGAACCACCACCAACTTACGAGGAAGCTTTAAGCTATGGAAAATTCCTTTCAAGCTTAAAATCTTCGCCACCATACGAAGATGATCAAAGCGTGGTTGTTCAATGTGAGGCTAATATTGACAATGGTGTTAATATTAATGGTGATAATGGCAGTGTGAATAATAACAATGCAAATGATATCTTAACAACTGCATCAAGAACAACAACTACAGCCATTTTTGTAAATGAAGAAGAGAGTAGTGAGGACGAAGAAGATGATGATGAGGATGGAGATGATAGTGAGTCAACATCAAATCAAAGTGCTAATGACACTGATAATGAAAGCCATTCGTCTGTATTAGATGAAGGTGAGGATAATAAGTGGGACTCAAACAATAACAATGACAGTGACAACAACTTGACTTCAGCAACAATAGATGAGAATGGTTCTGTCATATGTAAAATGTTGGACAACGTTGTCATCAATAACAGTCATGTGGAGCAGACTAAGCAAACGCAATGCAATGAGAAGAATTTGCATGTGATACTCTCACCGTCATCTTCAACGTCGAAAAGTTTGGATAGATTGGAAATAGATTATGACCTCAATGAGAAAAGAAAAATTAGCAGTAGTTGTAGCAATGCACGTGAAAAAATTAAATCTTCTTCACCACCGCCAAAACTTGTGTCACCATCATCACATCCTGGAAACGTTGTGTAAAAATATTGTTAAAAATATATCCTTAAAATATTAGTTCGTACGAATTACATTTTTACAGCGACTAAACAATATATTTATCCAAGTTCAAAAATCAACCGCAATTCCAGATTTTTAAAAGGAGAAAAGATCTCTGTGTTCATTTTTTCGTCTGTTTTGCTGTGAAACTACTTTGTCCAAAAAAATATCGATTTGTTTGCAAAATAAGAAAAGCATGGACACGCATGTAAAAAAAATATTTATGCTGCGCTGGTTGAAATAATTATTAAAATCGAATAAACAGTTTATTTTATAAAAAAAATTGTATAAATATTAAGTTGAGTTGTCACCTTGTTAACAATACTCTCCAAAATGGGAATCGCAATCCGATGAGGTAGCATATTCATCAAAATCGTAGTAACTCCATAGGCAACAACCGAATCAGCAGAAGCTTTCAGCTCATCCAATCGATGTCTCGTGGCCCATAGTCTTGGAATTGCGGATTCCATTCCGGAGGGGATTGTGGCTAAAACTGAGGATACTTTACAGCCAAGTCTGTTACTATGCTTGGGTGATGCCACGTCATTCCGTAGATCCACTGGAATCACCACCTGAAATTATATTTACACAAAAATTCTTCATTTCATCTCAAAATACCCCGGTTGAACAGTTTTACCATTTCCGTTTCACGGATCATTGGCAAACTTCCATTAAGGATATCACAAATAGAAAAAAATACATTTTCATGATTATCATTCTACGTGAAAGTATTTTGAAATCCTTTCATATTAAATCCCATGCAAATCTCTGATCCGAATATTTTTGGAATTCATTTTGTAAGACTAAAATAAAAGCTTGATTCTAAGCCCCTTCACAAACAAAAAAAATCCATAACTTTGAGATATGCATATCAACACAATCTCGTTTTTCCTAATTCCGGGTAGGCACATAACCACAACAAGAGGATTTGAATTCCTAAAACTATCAACCCAATAGACTTACGAGTAAAAAGCACGACCTCCTCTCTTAGGTTGAAATTGAGCCGTGCTTCCAGCAATTTTTCATAATACCTGATACACAGAATTAGTCGGTAGGAAAAAGTATTGTTTCTCATGTTGTATTACATTCTCCACAATAATACCATCATAATCAACCTAATGAAAATCACTAAAAACCGTGGTAGACGGTGTAAGTAAAAAACTCGATTGTATATTTGTAGCAATTGAAGTAACACTTTTTCAATTTAAGACTCAATGTTAAAAATAGAATTTCAAAATTCCTAACCGTTCAGGAGTTACAGAGAAATAAATCTTGACCCGGGGCCCGAGGTAAACTTTTATAACAATTCTGAAAGTCCTGTAACTGAAGGGTGTCATTTCTAAAAACATAATTTCAAAATTCCTAACCGTTTAAGAGCTACAGGGGCGACGGACGGCTGGATGGCATACAGACATGAACACCAAACTCAATAGATACTCTATCGTGTGTGTAATAATAAGGGAATACTGAGCTGAACTCTGAACCAGAGCGGAAATAAAGGTGTAATGTAAAACATGCATGTTAAGATTTACGAAGAGTACTACAACGTGGTGGCGGCGAAAGAGCCAAAAAACCCATGGTTCTTAGTAAGATATTGAATTACTGAAGTTTTTCAACACACTACATCAATTAATTTTGTTTAATTTTTTGTTTATTTAATCTCAAAACTAAATTAATCGTTAATCATCTTAAAACAGAAGTAAAGACAAAAGTTTAAGACATTCTAATGATGTAATCATTATTAAAAAGTAAGGGATTATGATGATAAATGTTGATTTGAAAAAGTTTTAAAAATGATCATGGGCAATTTAACTCAAGTGGATTATAAAATGCAAATTATTGTGCAAAGTTTCTCATAAATATCAAAGAACACATGCATCCACATAAAAGGATTTAGTGAAAAATTATTACCGGCCGTAAATCTCTTTGTTAATTAGTACAATAAAAGCACTTGCTGCTTTTCTTCAGTAAAAAAACCTAAATACTACCTTGCTGAGTGAGTCTCTGAACAGATGCCAAGTGCCAACTGCACAGTACAGGAAAAAAATAAGTAGCTGTTAGTACGGTGGAGAGAAGAAACTAAAAATAATAAAATAACACACTGACACTGTTCCATTTATTTATTTTCATTTTTAATTGGTAAAAAGTGCAAACTACCCTAAAACCTCCTACGTGGCCTTTTGTCTTAACTTGGAAAGCAAGTTGTAAACACAGTCATTGTGCATGCTATTATGAATTTAATTACTTTATGTAAGATGAAAGTAATGAATGATAAAGATGATGAAAGTGAACAGGTTAATTGGAAAAGTAAATATAATATGCTACCCAGTAACCAGTAAGGAAAAGTTGTTGTTTTTCATTAAAAACTTTTACTTTGTTGTTAAACTTTGAGAAAGTGTGTCAAAAAGAAATGATTCACGATCAATATTCTTGAAGGAAGTATCTCGAAATTTTCATTCCATTCAAAAAATATAAAACACAATGTAGCCAATAAGCTTTGTTTCTAGAAAAAAATGTCTACCTGAACATCGCCTGGATATGGTGTTCCTTGGTCTTGCATGTACATTCGTATACTTCCTGCTGCGGCCGAGAGAAGAACATCATTATACGAGCTTCTCATAATTTGCTTAACTCTCGCCACTTTTGGAAGCGTCATTGGAGCAGACCACACAACGTTCCACGCTGCTGGACGGGATGATCCACCGGATGTGGGCGAGGAGTAAGATGATCTTGTTGATGATGACGACGAGGAGGTAAACGAAGAACCTGAAGAGTTTGAACCTAAGCTCGTTTTTCTACCACCTCCAAATAATCTCCTCCTCCTGTGGTGATGATGATGATGACCCCCATTTCTACGTTTCCGTTTCTTTTTGAGTGGTGCATTTTTTTTCTTACGGTTTCCATTTGCGTTATCACTAGTGCCGCCACCACCACTGGCTAATGCTTCCTTTTTAATCCCGTGTCCACTCATCTGATCTTGCTGACTTTGCAGGGATGACTTGGAAGCAGATAACTTTTTACCAAAACACTTGTTCAAGTTTCGGGGAAGTATCCGTTCCAAACCTTGATTTGATTTTGTACTCTTTGAGGACGACGCTCCCTGATCTTGATGAAGGGTTGTTGAACCAGCAGTCTCGTGGGATGGAGTGTTCTGTTGATTTGTATTTTGAGCATTACTGCTACTCCCTTTAGTAAGCTCATCATCCTTCGAGGAACTTTGGGCTGGAGAATTTGAGAACGCTTGTACGACTTTTTTACCCCGTCTTTTATTGGCACCGGACGCAACAGAATTGGAACTATGTTCGCTCCCGTTGTCACTGTCATTCGAAGAATCACTACTACTGAACATACTACTACTCCCTAGACTACTAGTAAAGCTCACCTTGTCCTCTTCATCTTCACCATGTCCATTTGTAAATGAGGCGGAGGCATGACCTCTAAACCAGTTTAAAGGGCTTCTACACAGCCATGACCACCGCAACTTACTTCTTCGTCTATTCTTATGCAATTTTGGTAAGGGTACAGAAAACATGTTTGTATCTCGAAACGTTGTAAACCACCAAAGAAATATTGTCAAGGGACCAACAATTAGTGAACGGAGCAAATTAAACCCGAATGACATTCCAGCAAAATGAGGTCTCTGTGGTACGTGCATCAACTGATGGTCCGCTAGAGAATGACTAAGTATTCGTATCAAGCTCATACCATCTGCTAGACACTGGTGAACCCTTAAAATGGCCATGGTATCCTTTCCCGAACCGTAGTAACTTGGTAACAAACGTATTTCCCAAAGTGGCTTTGACAAGGGTAAATCCTGCACAAGTAAGCGTCCAATGTAATGCTGGAGTTGTTTCTCACTTTTAAAATGTGTTGGACCGGAAAATATATGATTTTGTATGTCAAATGTAAGGTCAAGTTCCCACAAGTAGCCAGACGTCACACTAACAAGCTTTTGAAGTAATCTGGGATATGCAAGCTCTCCTTGTGGAGTTTCAGCACGGAGGACTCTCGTTTGAATCAAATGACGAAGTGTTGAGACATCCATGCTACCCTCAAACACCAGCACAGTGTGGATAATAGACTGGCAACGAGATCTTCTCTTTTTTCCAAGCCATCTCACATCGTTTGCGAAAGCTAGCCTATCTCTAGGAAGTATTTTAGGGGGAAAGGATCTACTGTTTGTTGGGAACTGCCATCTGGAACAAATGAATCTCATGTAGGAAGCAAGACCATGTAGAATGGCGATCGTGTAGCGAATACTGACCACTCCAATCACAATTACACCCACACCACACAAAATGGGCACACCAACAATAATTGCAATAGCCACGGCGATTAAGGTAATGAACAAACTTGAAAATATGTTTTCCTCGAGGGGATGACTGAGTTTTGTGATGGGAGCATTTCGGTAGTGTGCGGATATGCGGGAAGGAACGTTTCTTAATCGCACCTTATTATTTCTTTCACCTTTCTCCTGTTGAGTTGAGGAATCCGTTGGAGTAGCACCGTATGATTTTCGCACTTTTCCTTTGTTAATCAACTTGGTTGGCGGGTGGGAAGATGCAGATGTGGTTTTCGTAGTGGCATTTGTAGGAGCGAGGGAAGGTACGCCACCACTACCGACACCACCATCAGCACCACTTGCAACAAGGGGAATATTGTGGTCCTTATGAACAATATCAGTGGAATCAGTCTTTTTTGGAGCAGTGGTCGACGCAGCACATGAAGAAGTGGATAAAATTTGAGAGGAAGAAAGTTCATTACGGTTTATGCTACATTCGGATGGCCTCCAACCGCCACCACCACCACCACTAGCTGCAGATATGTAACTTGTCGAGAGGGAGTCGGGATAGGAATAAGGTGAAGCAGCGGTGGCAGTGGAATTAAACGGCGGTTTTCCTGGTGTTCTCGTTTCACCCACGAGAACCACAGTGGAATTGTCAGTCTTTTTTGTTATGATTCTTGGAAGAAGTCTTCTTGTAGTTTGAGGACTTGTCGTGGCTGATGGGTGAGCAGCAGGGGACATGTCTATGGTGACTTGATGGGGAGAGGATGCGGATGAGTTTGGAGGACCACCGCCTCCTCCTCCTACACCACCACCCAAGTGGGAAAACGGGGCTAATGGGGTCATCGCCAAACTAGCAGGATTCGCACCACTACTGTTATTAATGTTGTTAATGCTGCATCGGGAAATGTCTGGTTGTGATCCAGCCACTCCACGTCTTTGTACCTTGGAAATAAACTGTTGCTGAAATTGATACTGTTGCTCAAAGGAATTATTCAGGTGATAGGAGTGCGACTGCTGCTGTTGTGATGGGGGCATCTGCCAATAATATTGTTGCTGCTGGGAATCTTGTTGCTGGTACTGGGGAATGTTGATAAATGCATTCCGAGATAAACCTCTGACAAGCATTCGACGCTCTGGAGGTGGTGGTTGAGCCGAAGTTGGCTGTTGCTGCTGCTGTGAATTTGAGAGTGGAACAGCATTATTCCCTTCGACTTCCAAAATACTACTGTCAACAAAAGAGATCCCACCAGTGGGTAATTGTGAAGATGGGGATAAAACTCCTCCTAATGCTAAGTTTGCAGCTGTTGCTGCACCAGAAGTTGGAGATATGCCTATCCCACCTCCTCCACAACGATACACAATATTTCCACTTCTGCTCAAATTATTCCTCAAATTTGGATTTAAGTTGGCATTGTACTGTCCAAGAAGTAGGTCGTAGTTGCTTCCAGTTGTTGTTCCTCCTTGTGCATTATTACTGCACACCTGGTTGATCCCACAATATTCACTTCGACTCTTTGCCACCTGTACGCATTTGTTCGAGAACAACGACGAGGACGACAACGTTCTGTGGTAAAAACCCGGTCCGGGTGGTGGTGGCCGCCTACCAGGGCGAACCGTTTGTGGCACAGGTGGTAATTGCTGAGAGGTGGCGGTGGCTGAACTAGATGGAAGACCAGCTTGCTGCTGACTCTGCTGCTGCTGTTGAGATGGTTGCTGCGATTGGGATGATCGGAACACTCCCAGAGTATCATCTTGCTGATGTTGAGGTGGTTGTGGTGGCGTAGGTGGTGCTGGAGGAGGAAGATTATGATGGTGAAGAACCTGTGTGCCCTCAATGGTTGCACTTTCTATGTAAACTCTATCACGGATTATTATTATGAATATTTATATGGCACGACGACCATTCCTCTTCGTCCTTTTGTCTATCATTTCAGTTGCTGGTGCACCCATTCATTTTCTCATCTCTTCATCTCACTTTTCTCTCTGCTTTTCTTCTTTTGCATCTGTGAAACCAAGACACAACAATAATCAAAATTAATGGCTTATAAAAATCAGCAGAGCAGCAGATGATAAACCTTAAACAAAAAGTAAAGTAAGTAGTAATAAAAAAAACTCTCTCCTTCTTTCCCAACCTCCATTTTACTTTCCCTCTTTATACACAGCCAAAGAAGTAAAACGTCTTATTATTTTTATCATTATTATTATTATGAAATCCTCAGGTATCCTCTTATCAACAAAAGGTAGAGAATACACACACAAAGACACACACACTATAACCCATTCTATTTATCTGTTTGCCATCAGCGCATCCATATCTATCTTTAAACCACCACCAGCTTTTTATGTTGGACATTACATAATAACGCTTAAGCTTTTACTTTCTTCTAGTTCAGTTCATCCCACGCATTTTCTCTTCACTTACATATGAGACAAAAGTAACACAACTGCTCCCGCAAAATGCTTTCCTTTTAAGTATGCCTGAAAAAGTCATAAAAATGGGATCTAAGCTTTTTCAGAGACGATCATATAGTCAATATGCGTTCTCCTCCTGCTGCTCTTTGCTATTAAATAAAACACCGCCTTTATTTTTACCTTTTTTTCCTCCACGAGAGCCAAAATACTAAGTTACAAGGAATCAAGTGAAAGTCGACATGTATT
>JAQIWN010000446.1:0-33619 GCA_034699025.1 Entomobrya cf. arborea Gr-Col-00668 | reverse complement strand
TAGTGTGATTTCGGTGCTCCGAAAAATGTAGTTTTCAAATATTGTTTCAGTTATGCCTGTACTATACCTTAGCCCTTTGTAATTTAAGGTTGAAATTTGTCCAAGTAGCATTTAAACACCCTTTATTTTGAAAGCTGGACTACCAAGAAAAACTTATAAAGTTGTTGAATACAGCGCGCTTTCACATTTATAAATTTTAAACGCGTGATATGTTTGTATGATATACAGTACAAGTTATGACACTTTCATGTATATGCAATCGCTAGAAAGAAGTAACCGAATCGAATAATTAATTAGCTTTAATATTTATCCACTACTTTTTTCAGAATTAACGAGGTCGAAAACTGGATAAGCATTAGAAAGTGTAATGTTGACTGCAGCAACAAAGAGTCACCATGCATTCCTCTTTGCTGTCATTTGCACGAGTACATAGACTTAACTGTACCATGCTGCCAGACGACACTGGGGTCAAAGCCCATGTTTCAGCCAATGATTTATGACGAAGTAAATCGAAAACTTTCCCTTGGGGAGGAGAAAGTGAAGGAGACAATGGAGTCAAACAACACTAAAAATCGGAGGGAATTTGTTAATGATGCTGTTTTTGCTGCTACTGTAAGACCGCATTATGTCACATTCAAGTACCATAATGCATGTCCAGACGGGTTGGATCCTCAACATTTGTTTTTCAATGAAAACGGCGAGTCAACGTTGAATACAAGGTCATTAAAGACGTAATTTACTGAAAGAGGGTGCATTGCAAAGTTTGTGGAATGTCGTTGAGTAAAAATCCAAATGGTTTGTTATCGTTGCTCGCTAGAATTCACATTCAAAACAATGGTAAAGTTGCGTATGTGGGGGACGACAGGAAATGGCACTTTCTGGAAAATTTTTGCGTTGCTGGAATAGTAAATGTGGAGAGTTTTAAGGATGTCATAGAAGGAATTGAAGTGATGACCTCTGCGATTCAATATTGTCTTGATGAGCCGGTAAGTAGACATTGAATTCTTAAAGCATACCAGTCCAAAAGAAAAAGTATGACTAAAGTTGTCGCCACGCCACCACTTTATATCCAACCTTGGAATCTAAATATGGTTGATTTTGTCTAATTTTATTGGTACCATTTAGAATTCAAGCTGAATTTTAAATGAATAGAAGGTTTTTTATCTTATTTACTGAATACTGATCCTCACACACGCAGGTTTCACCCAACGTAGTTCTCTGGCCCAACTACTTGCTCATTGGAGTCTTCAGCTTTTCCTCAGTTTTTCTGCTTTTCACCGTTATCGTCTATATACTTTTATGGGAAAAACAAAACATTCATGGATGGACTGTTATGTCGTTTGTTGCATCGGAATTTTTCCTCTTTATTTTCTTGTCCTTAGCATATTCTCTAAGTCTTTTTATAACTGGCGATGTAGCTTCAAGAACACCGTATTGCATAGGATCAGGTGCGTAATGCAGACTTTGTCATGTTCTAATTCCATTTTATGTTTGCATGAAACGATAGGCGTAATATTTGCACGTATTTGCATTTAAAAAGCTATAAGATTTTTGCACACGAATTTTGTGTTGTATTCAAGTACTTATTCAACCAGATGTAGATGCAAGCATGTATAAATAGTTTACTCTGTAATGAATGAGATTATAAATTTTGATGATTTGCAGGTATCTTTGCTCATTTCTTCTTTTTGTCAACGTTTTCCTGGTTGACAGTAATTAATTTCGACTTATGGTGGACATTCAAGTAAGTAACTGATCCTAAATTTAAATGAGTTAGCTCATCGTTGTGCAACATGTATCTTCATATTGCCCTTTTTTGCATGTTTTCTAGATGTTTAACTCCGCTGTCAGAGCGGTCTCGAGGAGGGAAGCGATTTTGTCTGTATATGGCTTTTGCATGGGGAATACCAGTTACCGTTGTTTCCACTGGTCTCATCCTTCAATCAACTTACAAGTACACTTCCGCTTAAACCTCAAGAAACATTTTTGTAGTTAGTCATTAAACTTTACAGTTTACTTGACCCTTTTCTACACCCAATTTAATTGCAGGTCAAATACTAGTAATGTTATAGTTCCTGACTACGGTCATCGACTCTGTTTCCTGGCGCATCAAGCAAAAGGTGTTTACTTATACTACATCATTGGAACTCTGCTAATAATAAACCTGATCCTCATCAGTCTCACCTTCCTAACAATTTACAAATTCAAAAGGAGTACTAGGGTTGCATCCGCTTCTAGCTCGAAAAGTACAGAAAAATCGTAAGGGACAATTTTCCAAATCATATCAAAATTAATTTCTATGCTTTAAAAAAGCAAACTGCAATTTCTAATCTAGCTTCAAGCTATTCTTAAAACTGGTCATTGTGATGGGAGTCACATGGATTTTCGAGGTTATCATGTGGTTCGACACGAATGGGGAAGGATTTTCATGGATATTTCTGATTGTTGATGTACTTAATATTCTGCAGGCTGTTGCCACCTTCATTATTTTTGTATGCAAAAGAAAAATCATTAATCAAGTTGAACAGCGACATCCAGCATTAAAGGGTAAAAATGAATGCATATAACCTTGTCTGTAAAGTTATAAATGTGAATCGGGATTTGACATTAATGCAAGTTTTAATGTTGATTTAAAAGTTATAACTAGACCACTCTTAAAACTTATCGGAGATCGATCAAGTACCTTAATGGCATCAACTTCAAGTAAGCCTACAAGAAGTACTACAGCTCGCTCTTCCTCAGTTTTGCAAGGAAGCCGGAATAAAAGTATGAAAAATTCTGCTGGTCCTTCTGCAACAAGCCCTAATGGCCCTGTTGCCGATTCTAAGTTATGAATGAAGTCATCGTTACGATATCGTAATTTTTCAATCAAGAATCCTGTTACCTATGACTTAAGTGAGAACTAAAGTACAAAGTAGCATATAATTGCAATTTATTTATTAGTATGTATTTTTTGTAAAAGTTGACGTCAATGTGATGTCATTCTTCCTTTTCAATAGTGTATTATGTACAATTCATGTATGTATGTATTATTTTATTGAAAAGTTTTATTTTATTAACTATGCATAAGTACGTGTCAAGTCAGTGAGTTAAATTTGCCAATATTATTCAATAATGTACATGTAAGTAAGCTATTGGAATTTGGAATGGATGTACATTGTGCCGTGCTGATTAATGGCCAATTACCTCTCCTCTTGCTGCAAATTCTTGGAGATATCGGTACCTAATTCCCTTCTCGAGGAAGCATAATATTTCTTAACAAACCCATTTATGTATGATGCACAATACCATAGATAACTGTGATATTGTATTACCTGGTGTTGATTTACATGTACCGTATAGTTTTAATTACAAACAACAGTTCTGAAATCCAGACAAAGGGAAATTTAAGTATCATTTGATGAAGGCTTAGGAAAGATTCTGATTTCAAACTTCAAAAAAAATTGTACCCGACTAAATTAAGTTTGATTATGTTTAGGTAATCACAGTAAGAAGCTCAGGTTATGGCTGAAATAAAATTTATCATGTTCTTGTACTAACGTACTATTGCATTGGGGTTTGAATATTACTTTGAAAGAAACTTCCAGCAATATATAAATAATTTCTTATGATTGGTTTGGTTACGAAAGGAATTATGAGACAAACATATATAGGTAAATAGTTAAGCAAGTTGCAATTAGATGTCCTATCCTTTATACGAAATAATACGGTATATGAGACAGTGTAATAAAATGGAAAGTAAAAAGTAATAGGAATACATATATTGTTATCGTACGATTGAATCAATTGTCTATTTTATATAAACCAGAAACAATACAAACCGATACGGATGTAATGTATCAGGTAAAATGGGTAGTAATTCTTTAGAATAATGTTCGTCGTCGATCACGTTATTCTGGCCTGTGACTAAAAAATTATCAACCAATTAAATTGCAGAACGTGTCACTTTTTGTCTTGAATAGAATTCTTATGTTAAATATAGACATCACGCAGAACTAAAAGCTATAAGCAACTCCTTTCTCCAATATCCCAGACAGTCAAAGTTTTAACCTTTCGACGCTCACTGAAGCTACAATTCAAGCTCAACCCTTTAAAAAGTATACCACCAACAGAACCAACAATGATGATCGGAACTAAATCTGGTAAAATAATAAAACAATTTAGTACAAAACTGTTCTGCTAAAATTAATTAATTTGGTATTCCTACTTATTAATTAATCGTTCATTTCTTGAAGAAAAAATCCCCCAGGAGATTTCTGCCTGCATTATTATGCAACAGGAAGTAAAACTGGAGGGAATGTTTGCTAGCACCGAATCCGTGTCAATAGCAAACGATGCTGGAGTACTCAGCCTTCTGATCTTTCGTCCTCGGTTGATGGAATTTGTACTTCTGGCGTTTACAGTCGTAAGTTATTGCAACACATGCACATGCTAAAAAATATTTTAATTTTAGTTGTCTCTAACGATCTCATTTTTTGCACAGTTTACCGCATTTGCAAAGCTTCTCTTCTCGGTTATGTTTGTACTGATCCTGGTCTACCCTGAAGGCATGCGGTTTTTAATTTCAGATGATTTCAATGGTAATTTTTATTTCAGGATCATTGCAGTGAAATCTTTCGAATTAGCTATTAAGTTGAGATTTAGTTGAATTTATTCTTTGTTTTTTTCATCTTTTAGGATCACTCTATGTGGCCCATGCTTCCCTTTATCTGATTATTTCCTTCTCTTCTGTAATCAATGCGATACTGATGCTGGTCAACCGACTAGAAATCAGCTTTTATGTAAGTTTGCATAAATCCATAATTTAATTTTTTAACTTTGAAATTTACAACAAGCTTTAAAATATTGATAATTATTCTGGATGTATGTCTACAGGTTCAGCCGGAACTTCTTCGCTACTATATTATTTTGGACTCTCTTTCAATCCTACTCCAGATGGTTGTGTATGGCCTATTTATTTACGACCACGGCGATGACAATACTTCGCTTGGCATTGGTAGTATTTTTGGGTTGCTACTTGTAATGGACATATTTAAGTCTCTTTCGTTAACCCTATTTGAGTGTTCAGTTCAAATACACTTGAATCGACTGAAGATGAACGTAGCTCTGATTCATGCACGTTTAATTTAAGATGCTTGATCATTTTGACGTCCAGAGAAACTTTATGTCCGTTAGGATTTTTTCTCCGAAGCGTAGATGACAACATTATAAAAAATAATTAAGAAAACCAAATATAGACAGTAAAGTTTTTAATGTTTATGCATTGCTGATGCATGATGACTCACGAAACTAAATATTATAGTTTGATATGCATACAAAATGAATGATCTTTAAAATTAATTTTTTTGTGATTTTGGGTGATGAATAAATGTGCATTGACAATAAAAAGTTTAAATTAAAATATTTAAGTTATGTTGCTCGTACTTGTTTCTTTTCCCTGGTGGCGGTACTCTTTCATATTAGTATAAATAAAAAGTCAGAAGAATTCTATAAAACTAAAACCTTTTTTACTTTCGGTGGAGTTTACTTTAATAAAGTTTTTATTCATTCAATTTAAGTAATTCACACATCTTCCACCATCATAAGTGTTTCGCCAATCAACTTGAGTTATTAATATGCCTATATGGCAACCAAAAAAAATGTACCCTAAATTGAATTTGGAATTTATGGAAAACACAGAAATCGTGTTTACCATAAATTTTATACATACATTTTCAATTGACAATAAACTGTCAATGCGACTTTCCAGATTCAAGACCAACCACCAATGCAAAGTTGAAAAAAGTTACAATCCAATTTGGTTTCTATCAAGTAAAACGTACAATATATGCATTATTTCAATTTTGATAACAACCAATTTTGATAGGTTTAAATAAATGGTAAGAAGAATTTAAATGCCCTCCTTGTAGGTCACAGCCTAACCTTCTACGCTACATATTTACGTTTTTGATTCTAGACAAGGCATACATACATACATAATATTACGGAACGGAGTATCTTTCGTGCTAAATTACCACCAATGAAGCTACTGAAAATGTGGTAATGAGATAAAAGTGAAATTTTCAAGGCTGTCGTCCCACTCATTTAATTTTATCACATAGCTTTCGACATTTCATTCAATTCAGATGTACCAAATTTTCTTATTTTATTTATGACAACAAAATCTGCGACATTTTCTTCCTTTTCTCTGCAAAACATATTTATAAAAATAAAAAATAAAGTTTTTTGTCAATTTAATAAAATAAGATTAATGAAACACCATCATGCATTGTTGACTATTTGCTATGCCCGTTACAGTCAATGTACTCTCTGGAACTCATGGAATACAAGAAGCTCTGCTAGATATCGTGTTCTTCAAGACAAAGCTATGCTATTCATAGGTGTTTAATCTTTTCCATAACTTTAGAAAACAGTTATTATTACTAATATTATGATATAAATGGATATTGTGAGTTGTAAGGGTGACAATGAAGATTAAATGTCAAATGTTTTATTTTTATCATATAATTTTACTGAATATAGACACATGTCCATTTTTATATTCACTATTCAATATAATATTTTATACATTTACTCTTTAGTAAAGTACAAGCCTTTTCGAAGCATTGCATTGACCAGGGAAATGGATAATATCCTGCAATTTAATTACAATATTATATCGGTAACGGGGAAAATGGTTACTTGGGATGGTTGCTCCCTGGAGATATATTTAATATTTCGGGGGTTAGTTATGGTTTCGTTGGATGGAAGTGACCGTTAAGGAAAATGGAACGGCTTGTTGAAATATATAAGTTGTATAGAATGTTTTTTATGCATGTAGCTGTATCGGCAAAGGTAGAACACTTCAAATAGACGGATGTTTTACTTTCTTTGCTCGTTGTTTTCCTGGAAATACCCTCTGAAAAGAATCATCGTACGGTACAAGTTGCTTAATTATAGAGTAATGAATCAAAGTCTTGCATGGGGAAGCGTACTTTGCCACGATGGCAGCAGTGTTGAAGCAACGAGAGGTGTATCACTTAGCACACGTGTCATTTTCTTCCCCCATTTTGTAGCACAAAGTGAAAGTGGAACATGACTTACAGCAGGAAATTTACTGCGCAAATTGATAATTGAAGTAAATCTGAAAGATGATTTGAGCTTAAAATAGTGTATCATTACAATATTTCATTAAGTATTCCATTCAACCTGATTTCTAAGCAGATTTTGGTTTGAATGAGTGGAGGAGGAGGATGTGTAGGTAACATTATATTAATTGGGAGCTTTACATGCATTTCTTGTATTGCCTGCCTTTTTATTATATGCAACTTTTTGCGTGTTTGAAGTATATTTTATGGGTTTGTTAGCCCAAGAAGAAAAGTTGATTTGCAAAGAAGGGTAAGCAAATTAGGAACTATTTAACGGAGGAAGAACTGCCTATCGTGTTGCTATGCTTGTGTCATTATACATTTAAAACAATACCGATACAGCATAAGTAAGTCATGCCAACAGTGATAATTGTGTCAGTAGGGATGATTGTAAAACTTCAATTAGTGTTTCTTTCAGAGTCTTGTAAAATAAACAGTAGTTATCATGAGGGTTGGTGAGGTTATTAGCGAACATCTTAGTTCACCAGGTCAAATTTGTATACAAAGTTTCAAAATATTTCACAACGTGACAACTTTGTAATCATAACTGAAATTATATTGCAAGTTTTATTGTTGAATACACACTAAATGTATAAAGTAAACATGGGTAAGTGCAAGTGGTATTAAATTTTATGGGATTCGTGCTGCTAGCAGATTTCGCAAAACGGAGAATAATACCTACTGCATATTGCATACATGATATTGTACTTTCTCTCTCCCTTGCATATATGTGAACTATATACACATGTTCTAAAAATAGAAAATAACAGCTTCATTTTGTGAGCTAATGATAAATCCCACTGTGATTATTGCAGGTTTTTGAGAATAGCTCCAGAAACTTATTTACCATCTGGGCCCAAAACAATTATCTGATCTAATCATGTTGTTGAGGTAATTTAGACCAGCTAAGGCAATGAAAAACGAAGACGTTTTCTAAATAGTATAATAGAATACACTTTGATGACAGCTCTTATGTGACAATGAGCACCGTGAAAATCACGGTTGCCTTAAAAGAGAGCATTATCACAAGTAAAATGCATGTCCCTTGATTACTTCGGTCTTTGGGGTTATATTACGTTTAAATAGTATCTAGAATAATCCAATACTCTGAATAAAGTATTCAATTTCAGTAAATAGATAATTTAATGTAGAAGATACCAGTTACACGTTTAGTTATCGAAGTAAATTGGCAACTTTTGCTACCGAAGTTACCATTATCGTTTTACACCATTTTAGTGGAAGGTGTAGCGATTTACCCCATCCTGTAAATTGGCATTGGGCCCCTGGTCATCATCATCTCTGGTAGGCGTCCTTTGTGGGCGCTTCTTGGGAAATAATAAGCTTCAAACCTCTTCATTGTGTTTATTCTAGCAACACTACTGGTAATGGCTTGTAATAGCTTAAACTTGAAGTAACTTGAGAAGAGGAGCTTGGAGGTGGAAAATCATAGAAGAGCATATGACCTCTAGCAAGAGCAAGGCTACATACAAAGATCATACAAAAGGCCTTTCTGGAGGTGGTTTCTATTTCCTGTCAATAGGGATCTGGGTTTTTTAAAAACCCATTCCAAGGTTATCTAAGACAAGAGTGTGCTGTAAAACATTTAAAGCATTTGTGTAAGTTGCAAATTGTCTAAAATAAGAACAAAATAAATGGTTACATAGAAAAAGTTTGTTTCAAGTACTTTACTTCAAATATCATTGTATAATACTACAAAAAAATTAAAATAAGGGTATCATAATTCCACAGAAATAATTTTTCCATTAGAAGGTGTTATATCTGTCAAATGCCAATTATTTGGAATTTGGAAGCCAAAAATAGAGTTATTCCTACTTCAGCTTTCATTGAAACTACTGTTAAACAGTTCCAAATCTTTTGTGACTCGTTGTGCGAGTTTGAATAACAATGAATTAAATGATTTTTTAGATGTGGTACAGGATTTTCCTATGTAACCCCGAAAAGCAGTGAGCGATGATCATGATTAAATGAGTAATGAGCATAAATATGTAACTGGATCTGAATCTGAATATAAATGTATGACTTCAGAAATTCAAGTTGGCCATTGCCATGTCAATCTCTGTGTGAATGCACCGGAAAATTCATTCAGACAGGCATGGCGGCATTATGAATGCCATTATGTCCATTATTCAATAACGACGAATAAATATGTAATGTATGTTAACAGGTAAAAGCAAACTCGCCCATAAAACAGACTTACTGAAAACGATGAACTTACAAGCAACTTTAACTTAAATACAATGTTTTTGTGAACTGCTGGTTAACTAACATTTTGTCTGTGGTAGGATCGCGTGTTGAGGATGGATGAAGCCACAAATTTCTCATTGTTGTCATGGCTTCCATTTAAATGATTTCGTTTTGACTGATAATGTTGTCGAGTACAATCAAACCGGTGGTTTTAAATGCTATTGTTTCAAGCTGTCATTAAGATTGAAATGGAGCATTAAAATATTTACAAACAAACAAGTCTAGGGATACTACCAGACTACCAGTCTAGCAAGGAAAAAAGTTAATTTTCCACGTGAACTTTAAAAATGTAGGAAAATTGACTTAGCAGTATTATAATTACTCATACAAAACAAACATATACCACCAATGATCATCATCATACCACTCGACCTGTGATCATCATCTCAGAATGTGGTCATGCTTGGAGTCCGACACGTGGGAGTTATTAACAATAAGTGAATGTCTCGCAAAAAGATTATTGATCTTGTATATTATTACTGTTAGTTCTCCTCTAAGACAATTATAATGTGTGTGCAGTTCACTCAAAACTCATTAAAAACTTATTTCATCATTTTTGTGCTTCTGTATGACTGAACAATATATGTATGATAATATGCAAGATATCGCTTCAGTAAAAAATACCAGGGGGTTTTTAATTTTTTTCCACTTAAAAATTTCTATAAAAAGCATCTAATCTTTATAATCCGTCCAGTTTCTTTCTTAGAAATGTATGAAAATACAAGTTTAAAAAAGGGAACTAAATTAAAATAAGTTGGTTATTCATAGTCGACTGATTTGCTCTGAAAATAAATGAACTTTCAGTAGACAAGGGTCAGTGCAAAGGTCAATTTTTTTACGGATTTTCTGCGTACACGTTCTCACAAGCTACCAGACAGATACCAGAGAGAGAGGTTGTTTGTTACAATTCAGGTTTAACCCACAAAATTAAGTGAGCCAAGAATGGGATGAAGATACAAACACACATAAATGCATTCTTGTTTAGAGAGATTTTTAGAGAGAAAAGAGGCAGCAGTGGAATTTACTCAAGTATGGAATTTTATTGGGGATTACATAAATCCAGTAGAACATTGCCTCATGATACAATATTCATTATGATATGCTGTGACCTTTTCTGTTTTAACACAATGATAATTATTGTTACTATTGGTGCTTACACAGCAAAACAGCAATTTTACTAGTAGAAGCAGTAAATGAACAAGTAATGTAGGCGTGTTGAGTACGTACGAGAGTGTAGTCTGGCCTGGCATGGCATCCAAAGATGAATTCCGTTGTTCTTGTAAATATGTATGTATGGTTTAGTTACTCCTATATATTTTATGAAAGTTAGATAACAGGAGATATTTTGATTGATTCAAAAAATTATCTGTTCACAAACCATTCAACATGATGCTTGATGCTAGACATCAGTAAAGGAATTCATCCGATCAAAGCAGAAGCAAGAGCACAAGGAGGAATAAATATTTTCTAGTGAAACAATGACATATTATTTCGCAATGCCCCAGTCCTCTCTCTCTCTATAGACAAGCATAAAACACACCATAAAAAAATTTGGTACACATTTTATTGTTGAACAAAGAACTGCTTTGTTTACTCACTCCCGGACAGAATTATAACAATGTCTGTTTGTCATCCAATCTAATCCAGTCAGTATTTTTGCTCCACATATTTTCAATAGAGTTGGATATGCATTAGATAAGTAAGTCATTTCATAAACAATTGGAAAATTCTGTGTTTCTGGGATGCAGCTAATCCACTTCTATTTAACAAACAGTTTTTCAACTATTACAGAATAATACACAGAAAAAAAACTGTGGATGGAGTGTGTGGATTGCCGACTGACTATAAAGAGATGAGATGAAATGTGAAGAAGCTTCATGGTTGCATGCTTGCACATGAGACTACGTTCACAGTCGCCAGTCGCTTACCACTCATACTTACGTAGATAGTCAACCCAACCGACGGGGTTACATATTCCGTTTTGCTGTGCTGCTATTGTAATGCTATCTTTATATCGTATCATACCACGATTATCAACAATCCTTCTCTTCTTCACACACCACAACCACAATTTCATTCGACTTCTTCAGTTTAGAACTCTAGAAATTGTGACTTACACTTTGCCAGTTGATTCAGTCTGTGCATGGAAGCACAAGATGTAACATCAACCAAATCAGAGCGGTTGGGCTTGTTGTCTTAAGAAAACCCTTTTCCGTTTTCTATTTTTCAAGCTAAAAAAATCACTTCCCCGAAAATCAAAGTCAGTTTGTATTGACAGTCAAGTGTGCCTATCTGCTTACACAGGTGTAACGTATTTTGTGCTTGTTTGTTAGGCGACAGAGATTTTTATCAATTCCAGAGAAGATCATTTCATCATCGAGTACAGGGATTGGTCATTGTCACTGGCATTGTTGCATGAATTTTACTTTTGTGATTAATACACATGAATAAATTTTCATTAAAATTGTCACATCATGCTTATCATTTCTTTCTGAACATTTTGTAAACTTGACAATCGAACATTTAAATGAAGTATTATCTAGTCCAGTGGAATTCTACTTTATACAGTGAGGAAATTACATTTTAAGTACTTTTTTATTGGTAGTTAGTGATTACACCTTTAGAAAACTAGAGCATTTTTCAAGTCGTGATTAATGACCGTGTCCTCATCATCATTCTTCTTGTCATAAGTGATCCCGTTGTTACACTCATTGTTAACCTGTGTCTTCATCGTGATCGCTGGAAAGATTGTCAATGTCAACAAGCTATACAGTATTACACTACAGTTGTTGTATGTATTTTAGTTTAAGCAAATTTGAATGAGGTAGAGCATAAGAACTTGAACTTGACACAACCGATTTTGTATTCAAGTCACTGGAATGACTTTAAATGTATGGTGTTTAAATAACATGACCATTGTGGGTATCGGCATGTTCACATGGAAATGACATGTGTGCTGGTGGGTGGCCGATACTTTTGCAGAACTGATCTAACATAACTGACAGACAATTATTTTTATTCAATGAATCAAAGGAACCGGTTACTGATCCTGATCCGCAAAAAAAATATCAGCACCGCAAACTGAAAGTGATCCCTAACAGATTTATTTTATCCAGAGCATCAACTGACCGATCTACATTTGTGAAGTTTTCTATAATTTGTGTTTATTTTCAACTACAAGTTCTACAACAAGTTCATTCACACTGACAAAAAAGGTGTTTTGTTTCAAAAAAAAAGTTTATCATAATTTGTTTTTCCTTCAGTCAGTCTAGTAGTTTGACTTTTAAAACTGAATAAACTGTCAAGCACGCACATTCCCTGTGTCTATCCTCGTGTTCCGCGCGTGTGGAATTTTGCGACTTGAAACATATTCAGTCTGTCTGATAGCAGCTTAAAGAGGAAGCAAAAATTTATTTCATCACCAGCCCGATTCCGGATACGTTTATGTCGACTCATTTCTTCTACATATTTTTATCTGGTAAGCATACAAAAAAATCCTTATTTTGAAAATATTGCAAATCTGATACTGACTGCAAACAAAAGTCATAATAAGAAGCGTTTTAGCTTTAGCAAAAATTTTATTTTGGAATTTTTCCATCTGCAAACAACTTTCTTTAATAACAATACATTTTCGAGAAATTTCCTCGTCAAAATATTTCTTAAATATATGGTTTAGCATCTCGTTTACGAAATTCGCTATGAACCGTATCCGCCTACTAGTATTCTTTTACAACATTACTGAAAAAGTGTACAGTATTTTCACAGATTCATGATCTGATCGCATGCAGCATCCACCTTCTTTGCCACTAATCTTTTTGTTACATTTCTCATGATTTTCATCTAAAACCTGTTGCGTTCATATTATGAAACAAGTCATTTCCTCTGGCAAAATTCAGTAATTATTAAGCACCCTCTCATCTCACCACTCTTTTTCTTATTAACAACTTGTTAATAGTAGTTCTCCAACAATGAATAATCATAATCCGAAGTTTTTTTTAGTTTATCAATGGCAAAAAACTTGCAAATAACGACACAGTCATCTCACTTTGAATAATTTCCAATCCTTAGAAATCAGCACAAAAGTTAGAGATGGCACGATACCACATGCTAAAATGGAATATTACAAAATTCCCTCAAGGTATGAATAAGATTGACTGAATTTTAGAATAGCCAGTTTTATCCAGTATTGTGTTATTTTGCAGCTGTCTTTTCATCTATTTCATCTTTGTTATTTCATTGATGAACGCTTTAAAATAATATGTGTGCATACAATACACATTGATTCAATTCATATTGGATCTTCAATACTATATCATGTAATGATAGACGGAATGATACAAAAGATTCACTATTTTACGGTCACATTGTCATGTCTTACAAATTATTCCATATCAAAATTCCATTGTCAGTTCAATGCAGTTGGCAGTGAGTGAGCAGAGCTAGACAACGAAAAAATATTATTGTGTAGATTTAAAAAAAACAAACAATTTCTTTGTTACGTTGAACCGAATCAGTAACATTGTCAATCATTGGTCGTCTCCGAATGCAATCGCAAAGGAAAATACATTGTAAATTAAATTGAAAGCGGCCGAAATAAAAACGCTGTAAAAACTGACCCTCTCATCTGCTCTGCTACAACATTGCATTCTCTGCTATTTAAAAATAAGGTATTATATATTTTCTGTCTATGCATATTTTTGAGACCTTCATACTTCTTAAATTAAAAAATGTTTGGATGTTTTTGACTTGCTAGCATTTTGTCTTCCATACGATGTTGGCTTTTTAATGGCATGGAAAGTTTTGGGAGTATTATTCGCAATTTGTTTGGAGTTCATGTGGATGAATGATTGTAGTGGTCATGCATGGTAATGATATCATTTTATCATTTTGAATAGAAGAAAATTACAGGTTGTTGGTTTATTACTTCTATCACCACATATGTATGTCTGTAAAAAACGAAATGAACAAAATTGAAATTAACCACAAATTGACCTCATAGCCTGCAGATTCAATTTCTGTCTGTGTAGACCAATTGCGGCGAAAAATACATTCATAAATCAGTCTTTGATAGCTGGCTACGTGCCCACTGCCCACAAAATCTTGTATTTCTAGTGCCACACAGCCACTGGAAATCAGCAAAGAAACTTGACAAAAAAAAATCTAACTTTACACGAACAATTTTAAACTTAACCTTCGCTATAATTGTAATCCATTTTTTATTCTACTTGTACAAAATTACATAAAAATGTAATAATGGTGCTTATTGGGATTTATTTCATTCTGATTTGTTTCATCTGCTATGCTGCCCTTGCACTACGCATGTCAGTGAAATGAAAATGTCCTCAAAAAATAACACAATTTTTGGAAAAGCAGATGCCTGCAATTTAATTTGGGGACAAATTGGATGCATGAATATCAGGAATAAGGGATAAGTGTCATAAATAATGAAACATTTTTTAAAACTAGCAAACACACTTTCTCAAGAAATAACATTAATGTTTCCGATTCTAAATATTCATTTTCAGAAGACTTACAAAATTACATCTCATAACAACTTTAAACCTAAAATTACATCCAGCATGCATTGCCCTGCATGAAGCCACTAAACTTTGAGCATGTTTGACTTTTCAGCTTCAAAAAAATGTCAAACATTTTGTTCCTCCATTTATTTCAAACTATTAACAAATGAAAATCCTACAACCGTTCTCGTCGGCCGTTTTTACAGCGAAATGTCATGATTTATGGAAACCTTGATGCTCTCATAAATTTCCCACTTGCTCATTTCATCTTTGCTCTGCTTCTGCTCTTGTCTTTTATTCTAGCGTTTCCTTCTTGCAAGTTATAGTACAGTGTACTACACACAACACATAGTACAGTAATTCGATTGTGCTAATTTCAATTCAGAAATACAGAAAATAAGCTAGCGTAATTTTCGGATTTAGTTTGATAGGTTGGCTGGTTGAAAAGGTTGAGAATGACATCAACACACTTTTCTTTACACTTCATACTAATACTTTTGCTCTAAGAATTTTATGATATCAAATCATGATGATGAGGGAATTGAATATGGTTTTGTTTATTTTGGAGAAAATCACAAGAAATTCTATATCAGTAAACTAGAGAGTTATGATGCAGCAAGGAAAACTTCTTGAAAAGTCAAGTCTAGTCAGAAGAAGTCAAGTTGGTTTGATCTTTGAAAAGTTGGACACGAAAGCAACTGTGATTTGCACATTTTAAATGTGCCATCAATATTTTTGTCCGTTTTATTTCATGTTGATGGTGATGACCTGCAATAGATTGTATGTGCATTGCATAGTGTACGAAGAAATAGATAAATGAGGTTGAGATGTGAATAAATTGAACGATCATCACATCATGATGATGATCAGAGGATATCACGGAAAATAAAAGGAAGTTAAATCAGTAGGAAAATAAAAAGAAAAACATTTATGTTGTATCGACATTATTGTTATAAAATGTAGCATAAAAAATAAATACAATATGACGGCTAGTGGGAGGAGATTTGTTCAGCAAGTTATTAGTGTTGAATGTACAGTGTAAAATATTGCTGACGGAAGAGGAAGCTGTGCAGCTATACTAGCATCGAAATCCCTCGTCTTTCACCTCAAGTTTCCAATAACTAAGAAAAATGAAAGGATACTTTTTTTAGCACATTTCAAAACAGTGGAACATTTGATCGGGATGAAAATGGAAGTGTAGTCTCATGAGAGGACTTTATGCAAGTTATAAAAATATACAATTGTAGATAGATTTAGATTTGACGTGCATATGTATGTATATTTATATAATAGTATATTATATTAGACTGCGTAGATTTTTTGATTGTGTGTGGGTAAAATAATGTGCAAATTGTGCATTGACTTTAATATGAAGCTTCAATATATCAGTTACAACTTTAGTGGGTGCGATTTGTTGAAATGGCATAACAGAAGCTTTTGTAAAAATATACTGTCATTGCAGAAGTATGCTAATTTTATCTTCTTGGAATGTATTCATTATTTTTAAAAATGTATAAATTTTTATCTCGAATCTCAAGTTCAAGCTACATTATTATTTTTATCCCTTTGACTTCGAATTTGTGTTGAAATAGAATGAAATTTTGAAGAGTGCTGTATTGTTTGGTTAACAGGATTTGAAAACAAATCTGGATTCCAATTTTGTTCATTAAAGTAAGCCAATTTAATACAATCATCCTAAAGTTATAAAACCGAAGGAATAAATGAAAACTTACAAGTACTTCTTTCACAAATCCTGATATAACTCGAGCATTTTGTACGTCAAACGTTCAAAAAGGCCCTTTACGAGCTAGTAAAAGTTTTTAATTGGCGTATTTGTCGGTTCATAAAGAAATACGATTCCTAAACTTTTTCAAAGTGACTTCGGAATTACATTTTTATAAAGAATATTAAACGATTTGTTTCACTAAATGTTTGATAATTTTATAAATAAAATGAGTATTATACATGTTTAGAAAAGCAAAAAATACTTTCCAGGCTTGATAATGACTTTTCCACTAACTGAAATCACAATTTTTCAAATCTGCTCCATCTGATTTATTTTCATATGATTTATTGGGAAATTAGAACAAAATTTGGTATATCAATGAATGATCTGTATTCCAGTTAAACTAAAACTATTAATAAATATACATTTAATGATAAAACGTTTCACAAAATGTTTCTTTCCCTGTGCATGTATCTTGAGAGTGCATGAGAATTTTTGCTCGTCAGGTTATATAATTTTTCTGCTGAAACCGTACTTGAAGTACAAAAAAATTACAAATCGAAACAAATTAAATCGAACTTTTTTTTTACTTACAAGGAACCCTTTCGGAGTGTGATTTCGATCAGACAAAACCAAGAGTGGAATCTAGGACCGTTTTTACCGTAGATTACGATTCCGAAAAGATTTTGCTGTAAACATTACCTTCAGTTCTTGCATTAGTAACGTAGCTACAAACGACTTTTAAGGTTTTTTGGTACCTTGTTTGGCATTTGGCGGATTATCAGGAACGAAAGTCGTATTTTTTGATGATACAAGACTAAAATCAACTAAAATTACATTTTTAAGAGTAAACATTGAATAAAAATTGAGATAATATTTTATACTCATTTTGAATATGAATTTTGCAAGGCAGTTGTGTCTACCATCAGAGCATGCAATGCAGTGCGACAAGACCTGAATGTGGATTTTACAGCAAAATGTCTCCGGAATCGTAATCTAAGATAAAAACTGTCTTAAAATAAACTCTTGGTTTTCTCTAAACGAACTCACACTTCAGAAGGGCTCCTTGTTAGAACTGAACTTAGGAGCTCACCAATAAATATTCGTTCCAGTAATGCAGTGCAAGTGCATTCAAGATCCGACAGAGTAATGAACTTATGAAGAATCATATTATCAAAATATGGAAACTCTTGACATTTTAAGAAGCAAAAAAATCGGTTTTGTGTACTTAAGAAACCAAAAATATATTGCATCATTTTGTGCATCTCAAGTATTTTGTTATTTCTGAAAATATCATTATTTCTGTTTTACCAACAACACGACTAAATTGTTTATCATTATCATAACATAAGAAATACATTAAAACTCTACTTGTGGCATTTTAGATTTCTGCATTATTGGAAATATTCTCTACACATTTGTGGTTAGACATTCGATCTTCATGTGAAAAAATAACTGAACTACAAAACAGTAAAACATATAAACAAACTGAAGTAAGTATGCATGGTGAAGACGAAATCTACGAACTTGAGAAAATATTGTACCGGATATTGCGAAGCATTAGTTGATAGTAATCAAATACGTTAGAAAAAATACTTCACAGGTTTTCACTAAGTGCTAGCAAGGAGGCCATTGCAAGCCTTTCCGTTTGTCGGGAAAATCAAGTCTTTTTCCAGAGAAAGATTGTACAGCACAAATTGCAATGCAAACGAAAAACACCACGACGACAATAATACAATGCAATGTATGATGCATAAAATAGACTGGAGTAAAACAGAATCCCGTCTTTCATTTTGTATTTAACATGTTTGCATCTTAATTGTTTATTTATCCTACTCCGCAGAGAAAAAATGTTTAAAGTAAACTCTAAGTATCTTTTCTAATGTACAAAAGTATCTTACCCAAACAAATTTTGTAACACAAGTGTTCTCAATATTTACTATATTTTTGAGCAGCTGCACAAAGTAAATTATATTGTCTGTGACCAGTTTTCCTATAAACTGTCGAAAATTCAACTTTGAACTTGATATGAATAGGAGGAAATATAAAATCTACCAATTTTGTTCACTGCATATTTCAGTTAAAAGCAGCTTGAGCAAACAAAAATTAAAAGGTAATTAAATAACAAGTTACGGTTGTTTGTATACCCATTAAAATATGAAAAAAGATATGTATATGCACAAAGAATAATACTTTAAGGTTCCGATTTCCTTTACAAACTTTAAATGATGTCTTTAGCAAACAAGTTTAAAACTTTCGTCTAGCTAGATATCTAATTCATTTGTTTGTTTAGCTCATTAAAACTACTTCTTGATTGGGGTTGACACTCAAGATTTTAATTGGTCTAAAAAGAATATAATTTATCAACAGAGGAAACGATGCGATTGTAGCTGCAAAGTTATTTCACCTGATGCAACTGCAATCTTCTCGTTTCTAAACAATTAAAATAACAATCTTTTCTCGATTAATGAATCATCAGTTTCGATACCGAGAACACTCCATATTATTGCATTATACGCTTTGGCGAAGACTAGACAAGGTTATTAACATACTCATCATCATCATTCCCAACGATCACAAAACATTGCAGTGCAATTTTTCTGGTTTACCCTAAAGGTACTAGTTGCATACAAATTAAAGCACTCGCACTAAATGCGTGCCTTATAAAATTTCGTGTCATAATTGCCACGCACATCGTACATTTAATTATTAGTTGTGCAATGCAGTATTTCGCAGAAACGATGAATAATTATGACTAATAATAATAGTAAGCAGAAAAAGATTGATAATTTAGGTGATTATTTGATAACCAGATCATTCGAATAATAGCATCAATAATGGCAGCCGCTATTTCTATCGAATTACTAAATGCATTCCAAATCCACAATGGAATTTTTCTTAAGCCAAACTGTTACATACATTAAGTCCATGGCATATTCCATATCACATTACCATAAACTACTAACCTTTTTGCTGGATGTTGGTATGTTGACGTGATAGCATGAAATCATGCAAGTTGCAAGTTAAACGTACAGATCAAGAGGCGCCTTTTGGTACAAACAAAGATACTTATTTCCAGTGATTAAAATTAAGGAATGATTCATGAATTTCAATGAAAAAACAAAATGATTGAACGATTCATTCCCCAATTTTGCAAACTGCATACAAAGTTTAAAGATTACCGTTTAGATTTTTACTAGCAATATAGATCATTCGGAAGATAAAGACGCTATTCTAGTCACAAAATTGAGTGCCCACTCGCCATGATATCCTGATGAAAAAAAAATCATTGCTATGGTATATATTTTTGTGGTAGCAAATAATAAGTAAAATGAGTAAATAATTTATATATGACCTTCATTTTGATATTCTGTGGACCTTGCTTTTTGATGGCAGAAATAATAATATTCTAAACAATAACTGTAGTGGAGTAGTTAGTAATTCATAATCGCCATGTGATGTGATATACTTGAGGTGTGCCTACTGCCTACACCTATTTCCAAGTACATGTTTTGGTCTGGTTATTGCTGTCATTATTTTTGTGTCATTTTAATTTTTTTGGAATACGCATACAAGTAGAAGGTACTTATGATATGCTTATGTTTTGGTTTCCATGCAAGCTAATGTGACACCAACAATGGAAAATGGTGAGATGAACGGAAATAATAATGAATGAAGTGGAAATTAATGATAGGAATGAAATTCAACCATAAACATCTAAAATCTTAAATCAAAGATTCAATATGAAAAATAAATCTAATATGACGTATTTAGTAAATTTGCAAGTGGCACATCTGCTACTTTTCGAGGAATTTTTTTTAACGCTCGAGTACAAATGAGGAGCAAAGTTAAAAAGTTTAAGTAGTCAAGTTGACATTTTCAGACTTGTTTCAAAACTTTGGTATATTTATGTATTTCTGAATCTAAAGTCCAAAAAATCAAGACAGATTTTCCTCATAACTTACTAAAATTCTACCTACCCCTCCGGCCTGGCCCATTAACGTGGCGCCAATCGCTGGTGTCATACATGATTGCCAAGATTAACCTCACTGAAAATAAAATTTTCCAGATTATTATAATTTTTATGTGGAGTCAACTGCATGCTACTTAAAATAAAATGTTTTATTGCCTTGGCCACCCGCCACGAAACAAACATTTTGAAAGTGTCTACTTATCATTTCATAAGATGCTTTTGATTTTGATGTACGTACGTAGCAATGATTTAGTTCAAAATGTTTTTTTTTTTTTTTGAAAAACATGTCATATTCTACAAAATAATAACTAAAATTACTTCTTGATGTAATGACAAAAACATTTGGAAAATCACATATCAAATCATGAAATTGTACAAATAAACAACCTTCCAGGTTACGTTTAGCCAATGACATGGATGCACACAATATATTACTATTGTACTTTAGAAACAACAATTAAATATCATATTCTTAATATAGTAAATAGTGTAGTAATGATTTACAAGGAATTCGTTCATAATTAGAAAAAGTTCGTAGTTCGTGGAAAGTTACAAGTTATCACACCATAATTCCCTCACATCTCATAACCTTTGTTAAAATTCTATTCATCTAGAAAATTAAGGTGCAATATAATATACTGACGTAACAAAACTTTTCATATTTTCACGCTTATTACAACTTTCTTCGATTTAACCGTTGTTTAATTTGTTATTTATTATTTTTATTAAGCATAATCGTAATAATATAATTCTAATTTCAATTTTTGGAAACTTCGAACTTTATTGTTGGAAAATTTTCAAATGGAATAAGCTAAACGCACATGTAACGGCCGCGTGCTTGTGTGTTTGAACTCTCGTAGGACAATTACTATTTTGCTTCTTTACTACATTTAAATTTTGAAGATACAAGGCGAAGGTTACGGATAAAAGTCAAGGTCAAAGCTTTTCCTTTTACAAATGCTAAATAAATTGACAAACAACCAAACCAAATGAACATCGTGTCACACCACAAATGGCTGAAAAAATATTTCGTACAAGTGTACAGTACATTATTCCAAACCATCATCATCATCATCCACCCCCTCACACTAGTCAAAATTCTGAAAACCACGTGTATGCATCCACTTAAGAGAACAGGGATGTTAAGTTTGAAATTAACATTTAAAGTTTCATGCGTGCAATTTATACATATTTTTGGCCAGTCTTATACAAAAAAATGAAAAAACGGTAGATGTAACATGACGTAGATTCGAGGATAGAAGCAATGGAAGTTGTATTATGGAATACTGTTGTGTCAGTGTCAACTATTTTCTAACAGCAATGGAAATGAACGAAGCATTTTGCATACATAATGCCTACACGCGCCAATTGCACTGGCCATTAATCAATTACTGTCTAGTTGGCTTCTCTTCACTCATTCAAGTAATTTCTGCACTTTACTTGCACACACACACACACACGCAATGAGAGATGGTCATTGACAGAAGAAGTCTCTTCCTTTTTATGACTAATGCTTCTTTTGAGGAGCATGTTTTTTCTTGTGTGATCAACTCAAAAAATTAATGCCTAAATCTTTTTGATGTGACACCTACAAAGTACTACTACTAAAATCTCTTACACCGAAGTCTCCTCAGTAAACTTAGATGGAGGGAACATGGCTATTAATACTCTTGTTAGCAAATTTTGGTGACATTTTGTTGTGTATTTAATACGACGGTCAAATTCATGCTTAACACAAGATATATTTACGTCGCAGGATAGATGTTTCAAAATTTAAAAATTATTTATGCGCTAAATTTATCAGTGTCCAAATTACAATGATGCATAAATCATGTTTCTAATTATACCTCCTCCACCACTACTTGTGGACGAAACTGATAATCTGGCGGTAGAAAGTTTTATTAATACCAAACTAATGCATGAAAAAATAAATATGATATGAGGTATTTAGTAATTTTCGAACTTTTCGAAAAAGTTTTCAAACGCTCGAATCGAAATGGGAAGCAAAGTTATGAATTCGACAAATTAGACTAGACGAGGTTTTTAGGCTAGTCGCGCTTGAGAAAATAAGCTCAGCGCTAGAATATTTCTGTCATGCATGAAATGATATCACTTGTATGTCGCCTTGAGACTCATGTAAAAGATATGAATCAACTCGAGTGACGGCTGACTGCTGAGTTTGCTTTGCATTGTAATTTATAATTATAAGTCACTATTCTATTTATTTATTTTTTAAATAATTTCAATTTTCAGAAAGCGCAAAGATTCCTTATGTATCACGTTGAGGAGACAACCCAGACGAATAGCGTGGAAGTCAACATGGTAGACGATTCACAGAAAGGTGTAGAATCTTACGGAGTTGGGGAAGTCGTTTGGGGCGGTGTGCTACTCTTTGGAATATTTTCGGTGAATATCTCAGTCCTTTGGGTTGTGAGCAGGTCACGGGAGCTATGGAAACCAAGGCATTTGTGGATGGCATGTCTATGCATAACCGATATCTTCGTGGGGGCTCACAAGGCTTTAGAATTGCTAATTTTTGCACTTCCCTACAGAGAACTATGTGTACTTCAGCGGTAAGTTACTCAGCGAAATGCTTACTTCGGCAATAAAATTAGAATTTAGAAATTTGCTATGCGGAACTCCAGAAATGTTCTTATCGCCCAATTATGAGGGCATCGAAAGAAAGGATTGCGTGAGCTCGATGAATAGATCACCATTGTATGCTATATTCCAGGGTAATATGAAAGGCTTAGAAAACAAAACCCGAAAACCAGGTTTCTCAATATTTTCCATACCATTTTATCATGGATTTTTTTTAATGATGCTGCTTTACAGCATGTCTTTAATCATTTGAAAATTATATTTAAAAAAAATTGTACGTCAGATGAAATCTTCGAGCTGTACAATACAATGGTGGCATTCGATACCACTAAAATTTAATAGTTATACCGAGTTCTGTCATTTTTTTTCTAAACAAGACCTCATACATTGATTGAGTGAAATGGAAATTTTCTGGAGTTCCAAATACTGAATTTATTGCAATAATTTTTTTTTCATTTTTGTAGCGCTACCTTGGGAATACCGTACGTTGTGAATATGCTGATATTAAGCCTGCTCTCTTTGGACAGATTTGTGGCTGTTCGCTACCCATTTTTTTATTCGGCATCCGTTTCCAACAAACATGTATGTCATAATTAATTTTCAATGTAATCATAATCTATAATTTCTGGCAAACTCTATAATTTTACTTTCTTTTCAGGTTCTTATTGGTTTTCTAATAGTTTTGCTTGCGGGTGGCTCCTTAGCTGCCATATCAATTACAATGGGGCTACGTGATCCAATATGCCGACCTCAGAGTTTGCAGCTCGTATACCTAACAATTGTCTTGACCATATGCTCCGTGATAACACTATTTTTCAACAGCTCTGTGCTGAGAATTGCGAAAAAGCAACTGAACGCTATTTACGCCCAGGAACCATCTCTAAGTCGAGGTCGTCGACGAGTATCAGTGGTGTGCACAAATTGTGGCTACAAAAATGAAACATTCGTAAATACTCTTCTCCCCATTCCAGTCCCTTCGTCTACTGGCAACTCTGTCCAAACTCAACATAGTCAACTGGAATGTCTGTTGTCAAATGGAAACGCAATGATGCCCCCATGCAATGCTCCTCCTCAAACTTCCATTTTACCTTTGGCAGATGCAATTGTACTGGGATCACTACATTTGGACCTGAAAATGAAAAATTACCAGGAAGAACTCGAAAATGGAGGAACCGGCGGCATGAACGGAAATATGCATTCTTTAGGATGTAACGGGGAACAGGATGAATCCGCATCTTCTCATTTGGTTGATGAAACGACAACGCCATTGGTTAGAACGGTTTCACTTCCGACAATACCGGATACAGTGTCAGTTCCGATTTCAGTTGTTGTTCAACCAGATCCATCATTACGTCCGGCAGTCGTTCTTGGCAATCTATCAGCAGATGTAGGAGCGGATATGGGCGGAAAAATTGTCTCCATGTCTAATTTGGAAAGCGTACCTTTCACAAATGCAATCGGAGAAGGTGGTGTTGGTCCCACTGTTAACACATCAACAGTACAACCCGGTTCGGTAATGGTTGGTCATCACCTGCTTCCCAGGAGCAGGTCATTAATGACTTGTAGAACTCATAAAGTCATTCCAGAAGCTACAGCCGCTCCGAGACTTCAATTATTCCGAAATCTTCATTTCGCCAGGGCACACATGTTCCATGTAAGTATTTTCATTAATGCTGTAGCTGGAACATTATACATACATTAAGTATAACGGTTCCTTATAACATTGCAGGCGTACATACATATACACCAGTATATTTTTTTCCTTTTCAATTACGCAAAAGTCTTTTCCTTTGCTAATATTCGCCCTTTCTTAAATCATGTAACATTCATTCAATAAAGATTCGTCTGGATTTAATTAAATATTTTCTGTGAATGTTTTATTTATGTACACAGGTTGGTCGATTATTCCCATCGATACGTTTTGCGAGAACGGTTCTTTTGATCATGATCCCCATGTGGGTATGTAAAAAATAATGTATTGTATAATATTATTTACATAAGTAGATAAATAGTATATTCATTCATATACTACAGCCATGCCATTTATGTTGCAGGTATTCATACTACCTATTATCACTATCATTCCACTTCATCGAGGATGCGAGGACGGAAACAAGTCTGAACTGAATTGTGAGCTCGTAGATACAATGTGGCGTTACCTGTTTGTTCACATGAGATCTATACTCCCACTCCAAGCTATTTTGGACACGCTGATTTACGCCTTTGGTTCCAAGGAATTTCGTCAAGCGTTCAAGAAAATTCTAAGAAAGATTCGTCAGCCAAAGCAGTAAAAATTAAGCTGAAACATTTTTACTTTTTTTTCTCTCTTCAGTACCGTTTTTAATTTTATATCAAAAGAACGGATTATTCTATGGTAATCAGTAATCAACGTTAAAAGATATTATAAGTTTAATAGCAATCAAAGCTAAAAACTGAACAAATACACTGTATTATATTATATCCTGCATTTAAAAAAATAATTTATGTGTAAATATTATGATTTGTCAAGTAACTAAATGAGATGCAATGGAATGACCTCTGAACCGATTGTTATCACGAAGCAAGTACCTTTTAAAAGTATACTGCTGATGTATTATTATTATTGTTACTTAATTAAGAATTAATGATGAGTACGCAACAAATAGAAAATGAATGATCTCTCTCAGATCTCTTATGTTAGTAGTTTGGTGTGTGTCAAGCAATTGTGTATATAATTTATGAAGATGTGTTGGCAACAAGTGTTACACTTTCTAGCATCATTAAATGCAATGGTGACATCAGAAACACGGACACGAACACGAAACGTAGCTGTCACACAGCCATATAGCAATTATGATTACTTGTACTTTTTTGTTGGAAATAATGTGAGATGATTTTGATGTGTGGTGAAAATGTATAAATACTTTGTACCTAATTGATTTGTACTTAAATAATTTTAGACTATTGCTTTGTTTTAAAATGCAGCATTCAAATAAATAAATAACCGTCAACCTGTGCAGTATTAAAAACTGATGAATTTTTTAAATGTATATATCAATTCATTTCTCTAATCTTTTCTGTTTATTTTTCTTACTGGTTTAAATACAATTCAATATTGAACACAATGCTTTCATGCAAGCTAGCTAAAAATGGCTAAATCTTTCTAAGAATGTGCAGCTACAGAACTTGATTGATTTACGATGTGGTGATATATTTGCATTATCTTCCATACTTAACAGACTTTTCAACTGATATGTCATATCTTGTACTTTTTATTTCGTCGGGTACTTGGTACCATTTCTTCTGATGAATTACCATATTTTTACCTATAAATGCATTCATGACTCACTCAGGGAACCCCTAAAAATATATGTAGGTATGAACTATGAACAAGTACTATGTAGGTTTCATGAATTCTTTGTTGGTTCATTGTTTATTGCTTTGTAATTCTCTTATAAACTTAAAACGTGCTTTAGCTAAAAGATATTTTCATTTCATAAAAACTTTTAAAGTTCTATGCATTTATCCAAACTTTAAATACATGTGCATTTTTTCTGAATCAGCTATTCTCAAACTTTTGCTGCCTTATCTATTTTTTAGTCCTCTTCGTCACAGGATTCGGCCAGTACAAAATCAGAACAATGGCCGACTGTCCTCCTTAATGTAATGTGATGTATAAACATGGAATATGTACAAGCATTTTTTTATCTTATATTCGTCGGAGCTACAGTAATGATAATTTAGTCCTTAAAAGCAATTCAGTGAAACAAATTAAATGATATGATTTGCTGCCAAAGAAAGATCAAATCCAGTTTTAATTTCATACCACACTTCGCATGTTGTGTTTTTTTAAATACGTCAGTTTGTGTAACGCCATGTTGTTTTAATTAATTTTTTAAATATCAAACTTGCAGTTGCGAATTTTCCTATAAATACTAATAATGTTATACTCCTTTGTGTGGGCGTTGACATGTTTAACAAGTGCGATCTCCGCTGCAGCCCCAACAATGGACACAGTGATAAAAGACTTTCACGGAAAAGAGTTTCTTGACGGCCGAAGAGAGTATCTTTTGGAATGGACAATTGACTGGAGAAACAGAATGATGATATTTAATATCACAGTTGCAACAAACGGTTGGATCGGATTTGGATTTAGTAAAGACGGGAAGATGAAAGATGCTGACATGGTTGTGGCAGGCGTTAATCCCGACCAACAACCCTACATTACTGTACGTTTTTTGAGTACATGAAATTAAGCAACTATAACGCTTCAGTAATCAAAATATTTTCTTTGAATATTATCAAGTTTTTTGAATTTTATGCATGTTTTGAATTGAATAGGATTTTCACGCAGACTGTCACCGAGAATTGGTGGTAGATAACAAGCAAGACTGGAATCTTCTGAGATCTGTGGAAGTAGCTGGAAAGACAAGCATACTTGTTTCAAGGCTTATCGACACATGTGACTCGGAGGATTATCCAATTACAGCAAGTTTTAATATCAAAATTATGAATAAAAATATAAGAATATTAGTTGACTGAAAATCACTAATCGTTGTTTTTCAGGAGGATCTCGTCTTTCTACTTTGGGCATTCGGAGAAACAGACAATTTAGACTACCATCATCAAAATCGTGGGTCATATAAGCTTTATCTTTTGGACCCTGTCGTTCATCCAGCACCATCCTCCGTTAATCTGCCGAGGTGGAGGGCAGTCAAACAAAATTTCACTTTACCTGCTAAGCCTACGTCCTACTGGTGCAGTATTCACAAAGCTCCTTTACCACCTCGAAGACAAAAACATCATTTCATTCAGGTATTTCCTCTTAAAAATATACTTGTCGTCTTAAATGTCAGGAATGTTTCAGAAAGTCCGTACATCAATTCATTATGTATCACCGATTTTCGGTTGCAGTTTAAAGCTGTTCTAGAAGACACTCATGATGTCGCCGTAAAACATACCCATCACATGGTCCTCTGGCGTTGTTTAGTTCCACCAGGAGGAAACCTACGTGCTACATTTGAGCACCTTGTGTCTTACCAAGGAGAAGAATGCTACTTCAACGAACATAACATAATACCAATTAATTTGTGCCGAACAATGGTTTATGTTTGGGCTCTTGGGGGCAGAGTAAGAAAAAAATCTGATAATTCATCAACATTCATTATTAAAATAACATTAATTTCCGTTTATATGGTTGTCATATTTTTGCAGCCACTTGTTTTACCTGACCACGTTGGATTTCCATTCATGGAAACTCATGACGAGTATTACATGTTGGAAACACATTATGACAACCCCGAGTCATCTGGTGGAATAACTTTTACGGCTGGGGTTGAAACGATATACACACCTAGATTAAGGTGAGGTGCCATTTAACTATGATAATTGTCCGCTTTTGTTTTAGTTTATAAAACTCTTGAGCTTGATATTGTGTCCAAATAAGTGTTAAACTTTTTACTTCAGGTAGCACAATGATTGTTCAATGGGATTTCTTTGGTCTTGCAATAATTCCCCCTGGAACGCAGCAGTTCAAGTTTTCTCCGCACTGTAGCCCCGAATGTACATCTGCTATGTTTCCACCGGAAGGAATCGAAATTTTTGCCATACACACTCATACCCATGGTTCAGGTAGTAAAACTACAAAATAGTTAAATGCATGTGACATTCTTATATGACAACATTATTTGTTCAGTGTTCACATATGACGCAAATACATTTTTCACAGGAAGGAAAAACAAACTGCATCATTATAGAAACGGGAAAGAGCTTCCATGGATAATTAAAGATGAAAATTATGACTTCATGTTTCAGAATCCTCGACCACTACAAAACGAAAGAAAAGTACTTCCTGGTGATCACTTGACACTAGGTAAACTAATAGTTATGGAAAATGTAATATTCTCGATGTACTTCTTTCTCTGTGCTTATTTTTAAATCATCGTAGAGTGCATTTACGACGATACCTGGACGAATGCCACTACTGTGGCTGGATTTGGTTCGAAAGATGAAATGTGTCTGCAAACTATTTATCATACAGTACCTATCCCTTATTCCTGGTGCAGTAGCTTGATACCCGATGAAAGTTTATTGCGTCTTGTTGGAGTGCAAAATTTCACTTGGTAAGAACTTTTTAAAGTACAAGCATAAATAATACTTTAATTATTCTTTCCAAAGACATTTTTTTGGTTACAATGTGTTGCAATGATATATTTACAGGGATTTACACACTGAAGAGCGAATCGTAACAAGTCCGCTTGCATTACGAGGAAAAACTTTGGCTCACGTTTTGGATGATTTGACAAAATGGACTAGAAATCTAAGGGAGACAGTACAAACAGTGACAACTTCACATCCTCAAATTATTACATGTCCAGTGACACTTCCGTCTGCCCCTGGATTCTCGCAAGGCGACACGAAAACATTGGGTAATGCAAATCAAATGATGATGGGAACCTACGTGAAAGCTAATATCGACCCTTCCACTCGGGTTATTATTTCTAGAAATCCGCTTCTTGATATTCAATTCAATCGGGTTCGTACATGTGCACCCATTCCTGCATTTTAAGAATGCCGTGTCTTATAATATTGTTCAAATATTAAAGTTGTTTTTTATTGTATTAATCTCGTATAAAAATAAATTGGTTAGAAAAGTATTGTTTCATTTTAATTTCCTTGTTTATTTTAATGAATGACACAATTATAACAATAAATGAGCTTTGAAAGCACATAAAAATTGAGAAAGGAGAGTTGTGAAAACTACTAGCACAACCGTTGGGACAACGTGAGATACAATCGCATCGGGGCAAATATAACAAGCTGTGTATAAATTGTGGAATCGTAGCATAGACAGTGATATGATAATTTCAACAGTATAGTATGTGCAATTCAAACTACATAAGTGTATGTATCCATGTAACTTTTTATTCCGTTGACCTCTTTTGGGTAGAGTATGACATGATGATTTTGAAGTTGTCATGTTAACACAGTTGACAGACAGGCACCTTTGCAAATGCTACAGTAACCAGAAATGAATTATGATTCATAGGCCGGGGCCGGCCGCCTCAAATCAGATTCACCGGAGCAAAATAATGCCTCTGGAATTATATAATTAGCAATAAATTTGTTACTGATCTTCGACTGTCTCAAACCGTCTATGGCTGAAAAAAGGAATTTATGCATAACTTATGCAGAAGCTTAAGGTGGAGAATAATTTTACAGTTACACTCGTTTATTTAAAATAAATCCCTACAAATGTCTGAATAGGCATGCATAAGGTTTTCTAGTTTGCCTCCAAACTTGTCCTACCTAATTTGACCCTAGACTCGACATCAAACAGGACCCCTCCAAACAACAAAATAGCAGCTTCAACAAAGTCATTCGTTCTTTAATTTTTATGCCAGCATTCATGTGATTTTTATTTGCTAATATATTCTTATTAATATTTACCAATTATTTTTCAACTAGAAACTGGTGATTTAATTTTACTATTTTGTATTTAAAAAATTAACATAAAGTATGCGCTAAAATGTAAAAAGGCAAAAATAAAATACGTGACTTAAAAATAAATTTCATAGTATTTTATAGTATAGTATAGTATTTTCTTAACTATGAATAAGCTACAAAAATGGACAAAACCTGGGACTTTGGTTTCGGAATTTGGCCTCTAGTTAAGAGTCCAGAAATCATTAAAGAAAATTGGAAATTGGGCCAAAAAATTCTTTTCTTTTTAGCATGTTGTTTTTGTTCTCAGTTAACACGTCTTAATATACGTTATCAAAGTGACATACTTCTTAACCTTTGACCCCATATTTAGCATATATGAATTATTAAGCTTTACTTACATGATTTTTGTTCTAGTTTCCTAATTAAAATCTTTCAACTTTGAAGAATTAACGGTGATGATTTACTGATTTACTGACTTTGTCAGAAAACTGAACTTTGTCCCTTGTAGTATTGAGAAAAGCTATAATTTTTTACCTTAGAATTCACAAGAAAATGTTTTTATCCCTCCATTCTCTCTCCATGAAGCATTTACATCCAGATTTAGAACAAAGACAAAGGATAGCATAAAATTGTAATTAGCATAAAATATTTTAAAAATTCCCGTTCCATCGTTTTAAACAAATTTTGTAACGTATCCAACTGGACTTTGAGCCTCACAACACATAAATCTGGGTAAAAATTTAGAGTATTTCTTTTCTTTGAATTCTTATCTCTTCACGAAATACTGACTTCCGGTCCCTTGATGAACGAAACACATTTCAAAAACTTCTTTTGTTTTGTTGGTTGTGTAAACGGATGTCCTTTGTTCTCCAGGAGTCGTATATAAAGGGCTTTAGAATTCAAAATGGTTATCATTTAGTTTTTGGAAGTCTCTCAAGCGAGAAACTTGCAACATTTCTCACCATCTTTAAAATCGACTAACTCGTTGGAAGATTATTCTTGCCACTTTACTTGTGCAACTTTTCCTAACGCCATCATTACTTTGGCCATTTTGGAGCTGCATTCATTTTGATTGCCACCAGTAATCAAGTAAGTTTCATTTGTTCTTCAGTTTAAATTAATATTTGTTAAATTTGGGACTGAAATTAGTCTCTTTGCACCTTTTTATTTTGGGTTAATTAGCTTATTTTATTAATTTTCAGATTTCAAACAGAGATCTGGGAGCGCGCTCCAGCTATCTTGTGAATTCTATCACAAATTCGTAAGCGATTTACCGAGCTCAACTTTATTTCATAAAATCCAAAAAAGGTATGTGTTTCTTATATAATTTTCATGCTCACAATTCCTAATTAAGACTTTTTTCTCGAGCATTAATGCATTGTTTTTCTTTTCTTTTTTTAATTTACAGCTACCAAGTTCTCGGGTGAAAGCATGGACTCTAATGGAGCTGCTCGTCGTGGTCGTGGAATTGGACGCGGACGCCTTCGCACTCGTTCTCCAAGTGGCAGCCGTGGAGGATCCAGAAGTCCTTCAAGGTTGTCGTCTGAAGGCGCTGCTAGTGGCTCATCTGGCTCGGTGGACACGATAACTTCTGGGACATCTGCAATGACCATGGGCGGATCGGATGATAGCGTTAAGGTAGCGGACCCAACAGCTTTGCCGAAGGGAGCTGTTCGAGGACTGCATCACTCGTCTGAAGAAGGTGAAGGGAGGGAGTACCCTGTCGATGCGGACTACGTGGTCTCTCGTCCAGAGGGGAAAGTGAAGACTGGCAAGAGAGGGACCAACGTGAAGATGGCTGCCAACTTTTATCAGCTGAAGATGGCTGCGGCATGGTCCATGTACCAATATCACGTGACCTTTGAGCCTGAAGAAGACAGGACGATGGTGAAACGGATCCTGTTCCGGGACGTAGCTAAATCCTTGTGTCTGGGATATATGTTCGACGGGACGCAGCTGTACACTGCCAAGCTGCTCATGAAGGCTGATGGAAGTTCGATGAATCCAGGAGATGCCTTAACTTTCGAGGTGAAGGGGTACAGGAATCGGGGCAAGCCAATTGAGGAGATGTACGACTGCGGTATTACGATTCGCTTGACCAAGAAGTTGCCCACCGGCTCGCCTGTCTACAACCAGCTATACAACGTGCTTATCAAGAAGTGCTTGTTTGGCATGAATTTGGAGCTGATGGGGCGCAACTTTTTCGATCCCAACGCTGGAATCAAGTTGGAGCAGCAGCGCTTGGAACTCTGGCCAGGTTACGTCACCTCCATGCGCGCCCACGAGGATGAGCAGGTTCTCCTTTGCGTCGAGGTCACTCACAAGGTTCTTCGCATGGACACTGTCCTCCAAGTCATCAAACAGATTGGGATCAAGAAGAACTGCACCAACGACAAGAGGGCCCTTTCTGTTGCTGTCAATGCAGAGCTCAAAGACACGATCGTGATGACCACCTACAACCGCAAAACCTATCATGTGGACGACGTCGACTTCAACGTGTCTCCACAGAACACGTTTAAAGGGAAAAGTGGCCCAATCAGCTATGCCGACTACTACAAAACTCGGTATGGAATTGAGATCAAGGACATGGACCAGCCGCTCCTAGTATCCAAGCCAAGCAAGAGGGACGTGCACAGAGGAGATGACAAGCCGGCCTACCTTGTTCCTGAGCTCTGTCGCTCCACTGGACTCACTGACGACATGAGAGCAGATTTCCGTCTCATGAAAACGCTGAGTGAGTACCTGCACCAGGGTCCAGCTGCTCGAGTCAAGGAAATTGAGCATTTCATGAAGCGCCTCATGACCACTCCTTCAGTAAGCACAAAATTATTAAAGCGTTTGCTTAACTGGTCTTTCTTTTCTTAATATTAGTAATCTAATTATACTTTTCACTTTACTAGATTGTTGAGGAGTTGAAAGCGTGGGGACTGGAATTCGAGAAGAATCTTGTCGGCCTCACTGGTCGCATTATGCCAAGTGAGGC